>VOQK01007829.1:10781-21088 GCA_015052645.1 Benitochromis conjunctus | reverse complement strand
AAAAAAAAGAACGTGTCACGCAGGACCGCCATCGACAAGCTGGTCGTCACGGACGTGCCCTTTCACGGCCTGTGAAGCTACTGTTTTATGTGGCAATATAAACTTCTCCAGGTCTACATTCTCAATTCACTCCTTAAGCTCTTTAATTCTTTTCCATTTCACACTTGCGGTATATGGGGCTGTAATATAAGACAACCCAAGACAATGAGTTGTCCAGTTGCTGAGGGGGGGTTAGCTGACAGCGTGTTATGAAGGTGGAGGTGGGAGGGATAGCGAGAGGTCGAGTGAAGGGTAGTATGGGGCCCTTCAAACAACATATGACCCTTAAAAAGCCTCGAATGTGGTGACTAGTATCCTCCTCGCTACCACATTTCCTCCTGCTCTTCCCTCTTTCTGCCCCTCCTCGCTCTCACTTTTGTCCCTCCTCTCTTCCCTCACTTAATCCATTCACACACAGATGTGTTGTCTGTCATGACCATGATGATAAATTAGCGCGGGTGCTGCTGGTGAAATAGGAGCTGGTGTCTGAATGTCGAGGGCAATCCAGTGGACAATGCCAGGGATGAACCACTGATAGTTCAGCTGTGATTCGGTCTGGAGAAACACTTTGGATGGGACCGTGTTAGGGTCGTATTCGCTTCCAGTACAGCTGCGGCGCCACCGGACGGTACTTTATCCGAGAGACTGTCAGATTATTTAAACGTTCTTCAGAAACGCGGGTTTTATTTCTTCTTTTATTTTGTTTCTTTTTTTATTGTGGTGTTAATAAAAATGTGACAAATATTTCTTGTATTTGAAATAAAGGAACACCACCAGCACACAATTTTAAAGTGAATACGAAGAAAAAAAAAAGATGTTACCAAAAAATGTAAAAAAAGAAACTTTCTTGGTGTAATTTTTTGTCAGATAGTGGGAGAATGTTTGAGATGCCTCTGAGTTTATCCCCGTGCCAGCAAGTACAATCACAGTCTTTGGTTACAACAATACCTGAAGCGCTGTAAAAATTGGTTCTCTGTGCATGTGTGTGTGTGCACTGGTGGGGGCAGAGGGGGCTGCCTGCCTGTGTAGGTGTGTTTATTTATTTATTTATTTTATTTTTTTTATTTTTTTGGGGGGGGGGGATTCTTTTACCTGCAGGCTTTGGTTTCTGTGTGCCTGTTTGTGTCTATGCTTGCATTTGTGTGTGTACGAACATGTGTTTCTCATGAAGGCCCATGCCGGGCAAATTAATTCTCAGAAGTTGCGTGGCGGGGGCTCTCCTTCCCTTTGAAATGGGGCATACTGCTCCCTGTAATCAATAAGTCAAGCCATCTCGGCCGCATGTTGCAACCCCCCCGGCACACACATGAAGAAGCCCAATTTACTCATCATAAATTCTGATTCCCACAATAAATATGAGAGAAGGTCCCACGGTATTAGAATATCTGGAATCTCAGGGGCGTTTGAAATGCCGACTGGCCCTCGCCTCAGACTGGAGTTGCTTTGTTGGTTAGAATATGTGTTTTGTGTTGAATAATAATGACGTGGTGTCAGGAATATTTATTTTTGATCTGAGAAAGAAAAATTCTAAAATTAATTTTTATAAGTGAAGGTGTTCATGTTTTCATGCCGACATTTGCACAATGTAAAACATCGGATGTTGTTCCTGTGCGCAGACATTTTTGTCCACCTTTTGAGAAAAAAAAAATCCCTTTTTGTTTTTTTAAAATCTGACTATTTTCTAATGAACCCCGACAGGCACCTCCAGACAAGTGGTGACGTGTGCAGGCACAGGCATGTGACGTTGGGGACATGCTAATCTAACGGACAAGTGCTGTCTCTCCTGTTTAAAGGCCCCTCTGCTCAGTAGGTCCAGGCACATGACAGTGACCTGGGGAGGGGAAAGTGCAGCAAAATTGTGACACACCTACAGAGGGCAGGATAGGGTCTGCTGAATCGGCTCTTTGAACACGACTTAGTTTTAAAAGGGAACGAAGAAGAAAAGAACAGAGCTGCACAGCTGTAATATCTGTTTATTTTCAATCTCTGGCCATCTCTGCATGCGAAGCATCTTGTACACATATGAGTGTTGGCAAGTGTCACTGTATTTGTATGCACCCTGCAAAATTGATTTAATGCAACATGGCATCCCCAACACCAGTGGCGCTCTATCTATCTTCTTTTTGGCAAGGACTTCCTGCTCTTCCGAGCAGTTCCGTCGATACATGACATTTATGAGGCTCCCATGAGCCCCGGCACATGTTGCCCAGACAACTGAGACGGCTTCAGCGCCATGACAACAAAACACTAAATACTGTCGAGGCCAAATGTGAGTGGCCCACAGCCAACGTCGCGGTTGAGATTGTCCAGGAGTGAACAAAGCAAATTTTTAAACAAAAGCTTGTTTCAGCTGATAAGAAGAGAAAACACATGACACGAGATGATAAGAAGAGAGGACAGGAGTAGGACTTCAAGAGGAGACTAAATTTAGCAAGGGAAACTAGAGGAGAAAGCAGTTCTCGGTGCTAGTCGATACAACTGTCTTCATTTGTAAGGCAGTGTTAAGAGCACTAATTCCTGACCTGTTAGTTACATCTAAGAAGAGCGCGCTTTGCCGGTTACTAATCCATAAGTCTGCTGCTAAGTGGTTCATCAACGAGTGCCTGAGATCGAATGTCACCAATTAAGACGCCTAAATGCCTGGCTAATTGTGCTCAAAGTGTAGCTCTCTGTCTCTCACACGATCACACATTATTAGTGGCAGCACGCACACATGCACAGACAGAGAAACACAACTTGCTAATTGTGGGCCGCTCAGCTGTGAGCCTTGACAACATGAAAGCAGTTGTAAGTATCGGAGAGAACGCACAGTTTGATTGGCAAAACAATTTACCCTTATGGTCACATCATTAGCAATTAAGCTCAAATGCATTTAAGCTTTATTGGCCAATAAATCCGGCGAAAGACTTGATGGTGCCGAACTTAAAGATATCAGATAAGGCAGCTTTAAAATAACTGTCTGAACGGTAAAATGCAGGCAAGCTGAAACAAGATGATGTAAATTCAATTTGCACGCAATTAAATCTACGTTAAATTCAGTTTGTGTGATTAAAAAGTGAATGTAAAAACAGATCTCCATGCTAGTGAAATGAAATTCAAATATTTCTACGAAACAGAAAGTTGTTTTCTAAAGGGAATATTTCAACATTAGCTCTTACATTGATTTTTTTCCCTTTTGTTTTTCAAATTTAAAAAACAAAAGCCCATTCCCCCCCAAAAAACAAGAGATTCTGTCAATACTGATCAGTAGTGAGGGCACCATTTCTTCTGTGCACCATTTCCTCTACACTGCATATAACACTTACAGTGTGCGTTTGGAGGAGGAGGGATCTTTTGAAGAATGAGAACAGATAACATCTGCTCCCGGCCTCTCCCTGCCTTGCCCACAGGTCTGAGGAGCAGAGCGAATTGTGTCTGAAAGGGGATGATACCCATCGGAATGTTAATGGTGCTGAATATTTCAGAGGTGGGATCATCACATGGCAGAAGGAGGACGGGCGGGTTTCCCGAAAGCATTTAGTGGTCGAAGTTCTTCTCTGTTATTGTAAACCCAGAGTCAAAGATGATTTCAATGCACAGCTAACAAGGCCCAGTTGCAGTCGGGGAGGTTTGAGAAGGTTGTCTCTCCCTCGCTCTAGCACACTGAAAAAGTTGGATTGTTGCAGTTACAAATGGTTTTGAATATTATTATTATCACCATGCTATCATTATTCTTTTTCAACCATTTCAATAAAATAAATTTAACAACAGAAAAAAACAGATGCTCATTAAACTTCAGGATGTGCAGCTCTTTGTAAAAAAAAGAAGCCTCAGCCTAAAGTCTATTTTAAAGCAATAAACACAAGTAACTTCTGTTCCTTATGTCTTTTACAGTATTTATCATGATGAAATATTAACTAGCTATTGCACATATGGTAAATCCAACTAGCATAGTTATATGACATAAGTGGTTCTTAAGGTTTCTCTTTTTCTTTTAGGAGGGAAAGAAAAATCTTGGGAGCCATAAAAAAACAAGGGGATTGCCCAAACAGCCCGTATAAGCATCTGGTAACCACTACAGTGCCTTTATTTCAGCCAAAATGACTGGTTGTGTTAGCCTTGAGAAAGTGAGAGGGAAAGACAGGGGATAGACTGAGAGGAGGAGTTTTTTTGGCCAAAGTGAAATTGAAGTTTTTTTTGGGGGGGGGGTAAAAAAAAAAGAAGGTAGGAAAAGAAGGAAGAGACGAGGTCTAAAATTAAGAGAATTATTGCATGCTCCCAGATGTGTGCAAGCAGGATGACCTGGGAAAGTCAAAGTTGTCCCCCATCAATCATTGCCATATGCTTCTAGAGAAATGGATCCTGCAGGACACTTCATATTCCTCTTTCTGATTAGTTCATTTGAGAGATGCAGAAGGGGTGGGGTGGAGGATGGTGGCGCTCTGAAAATGGACAGCCCCGGTGTAACCCAAGAACAGAGCGGGTTCAATGTCAAAATTAAGGCTCGCTATTTAAGACTTTAGGGATCTTTTCTTTTCTTTTTTCTCACTCACCCGCCTCCCCCATACTCCTGTGCTCCATCTTTTCTTTTCAGAGGTTGGTGTCAGGGTGCGATAGAGTGAAGGCAATGTGTTCTTAACTCTGATCAAAGCAGGGAGAGAGGAAAGCTTTTCTAATGACTGGCATTCACTCTCCTTTCTTAATCCATCTCTCCTCTTTCCCTCTCCTGTCTCCCATCCCTCCGCTCTTTCTTTCACTACCTCTGTCTCTCTCAGGGCATCGGTAATTATCGGTGAGGTCTTAGTGACTGCAAATGAAATTACCATTTAAGAGAGAGGGAGAAAGAGACATCCCCTTTGCCATAGGAGAGGGCTTAAGTGAGGCAGCTAGGGTTTCAGCTATTGATTTTTAAACTGCTACATCAGAGAGTGTAATGCTTTCATAATTTCAAATAAACTGTCTGGTTACGAAGTACTAATGAGAGAAAGAGTGAGAGTAGACCAAAAGAAGTAAGGGAACGATGGGGGCTGAATTTTAAGCGTCAATGTGCATACGGGGAAGTTCGACTAATGTACTGGTCAGACAACATGATCAATGTGTCAATACTCCTGCAGCAACCGATAGTTTTTGTTTGTTTGTTTTCCAGAAAATATCGACGGATGCTAAATATTTTATGTCATAATTCACCTTAATACAAACCCCGCTGCTAATCTGATATGGTTTTACGTGAATTTGTGCCCGCAGGTAATAAACAGAGATGTATAAATGTAGAATATGCCGAGATTTCACTTCACAAACACTGCCGCTCAGCTGGAAAAAATATATTCCTGCAAAAGTATCAGTTTTCTAGCTGCCTTTTAAAAATACGAGCATGCAACGAAGTCAGTCTTTCTTGCAGACGTAAGTCACATATTCTTAAGAAATTTCAAATGTGTGATATATAAAATAATAATCTTGTCCAAAAAGTTATTTAAGTAATGACAGTATTTTTTTTCCCCCTACTGATAGAAAAGGAAAAGATAATAAAGATGAGAGATTGCGAAAGGAAGATGGATTTCTGGATGACACTGCATAAACCCAAATCTCTGTCTCCCTCTCTCTCTCTTTCTCTCTCTGTCTTCCTCCCTCTCTCTCTCTCACCACAGACCGCAGGCCGTTGGAGGCAGCTTAGAAATCTCTTACATCTGGAACAGCCATAATTCGTGGGATTTGGCCTGACAGCCATGACAGGCACTGGGGCGGCCAGCAACAACTGTCTCCTGTGTTAGCAGCAGTGTGTACGTTAGCTCCGTGAGAGAGAGAGGGAGAAAAAGAGACAGAGAAGGAGAGACAAAGAGTGTCAATATACAGAAGCCGTGTGAATACAGT
Organism: Benitochromis conjunctus; assembly: GCA_015052645.1. Classification (NCBI taxonomy): domain Eukaryota; kingdom Metazoa; phylum Chordata; class Actinopteri; order Cichliformes; family Cichlidae; genus Benitochromis; species Benitochromis conjunctus. The sequence continues at coordinate 15,202 of VOQK01007829.1, read as the reverse complement.
CAAACTTTCAGTTTATCCAGGGAGCTCATGGAGATTAAACTCACCTCAACAATGTTTGTACATTTAAAAAAAATTGGGACAATGTGTGTGGACAACGTAAAACGTAATCACGGCACATTCACAGTACAGCTGTAGAAAGCAAATGCATAAGTTTATTCAAGCAATTTACTTTTTGGTGTTATACCGTACATCCTGCTTTATGCTACTGATTCATTACAGTAATTGTTTAATCCAGTCTGCTACACATCACACTAATTAATATTTTAAAAATTTATGATAAAAAAAATACATTGGTAAGTGGTTTGGTATGTACAGAGGATTTGGCATACGTTTAAATGTTTAATACTATATTAAATAAATTGTCTGGTTACATTTAAATCAATTTTACAGTGACTGATCAGTAATTTTAATGCAATAATATACCTATGATACATTTACATATCACAAGATTAAATTAAAAATTTAGCATCTTTAATATAAAAACTGTATTATTATATTTTTACCTGAAGCAAATTGAAATGAGTGTTTTGTTGTTATTTTTACATTTTTGGCACTGAAACTGTTACCTAAATTACAGATATTTTTCTATCTAGATTCCCAGGAAGTACAGTATTATCGAATTGACAGAAATACAATAAAGATGAAGATATTTCGGTGTAAGTAAAGCGCAGTAATTTTTGTTAAACCTGTGCCATATTTTACATACTGTACATATATCTACATGATCCTGTTTCTGTACTTTTCCCCCCATAAAAGCACATGCAAGAGACATAAATTGACTTGCAGCAGAGAAAGCAGCCCCGTCCATGTGTTTCATGGCATGCCAGAGGCTCCCTGTGTCGGCCCTAAATATTACACACAGACAGTAGCTATCACTTCCAAGCCTGAAATCCCACATTCCACATTCCCGATTCCAACGGCTCGCCTGCTAAGCTGGGCACCACATGAAGAGCCATTGTTAGAGCGAGAGGGGTCATGTATCTCTCTCGCTCTCTGTCTGTCTGTCTGTCTCGAGCTCTCTCTCTCTCTTGCCCTCCTTCTCTTGCTCGCTTTGTCTCTCCGCCCATATATCTCTCACTGTCACAGTCTCCATCTGTGACTCTCTTGCTCCGTCTATCTTTCTATTTCTACCTCTGCCGGTTTATCTTTATCTCCCTTACTTATTCCTCCTCTCCTCCGCCGTGCTTTGTCGCCCACTCTCCCACTCAGTTTTTCCGTCGTCTTGCATGTGTTTGTTTATTTCTTTCTATACCTCGCTCAGCCTCCTGTCTCCTACTGATGCTGTTTGTCTGTGGCTCTCGTTCGGTCTACAAGACTCTTACTTTGCTTTCTGCCTCCCCCCCCTTTGTCTCTCTCCATCTGTATCCCGTTGTCTGACTCTCCATCTCCCCTCTCCCTCTGTGTCTCTCCAGATATTCATGTAGAGATTTTCTCACATGTTAGATATAGATTTATGACCCCAGTCAGATCCCCGTGGCCACTAAATTTGATACCATCCACTAAGCCACATTGTTTTTTTGTGTGTTTGGGCTTGTCTGTTGTGTGTAACTGTGGGTAAGTATGTATGTTCGTGTCTGTGGGTGTGTGTCCATGCATTACAAGGTGGAGGCGGGTGACTTTTAAAGGGTTAGCTTGGGTACGGTGGGCGCAGAGGAGGAATTTACAGTTTATTGAAGCACAGCAGTCAGGTGTGTGTGTGTGTGTGTGTACACGCACATGTCCATGTGTGTGAAATAGAAAAAGAGAGAGGGAGAGAGAGAGAGAGTGCCTGTGGGTGCCAGGTGACCAGGCTAACCTCTTGGCTGGTGTTTTGGATTTAGCCTTTGGATAGAGGAGAAAAATAAAAATGGAATGCTTTTTCAATTACAGATCAGAAAGAGAGTGAACAAAGGCAGCAGTAAAGGAAAAGATGAGTTATTTGGATCTAATATATCAAGGCGCAACACTCCTAAAAATCTGACTGCATTAATTTGGACTTTTGGAACATTTTGTACTTTAAATACAGAGAGAGGAGCTGAGTCCTGAAGTTTTGCACCAATTGTATTTATTTTATTGGAAGTGATTAATGTTTTACACTCTAAACTGTTTCAACGTATTTTAGAAAACTGTGTGTGTGTGCGCCATGAAAAATGTGAATCGAGCTAATAACGTTTCCATTTTTTTTCTTATCTAAGAGTAGATTCTCATGCATTTGACATCACGCTGTTGAGTTATGGCTGTGCTCAGAAGCAGCGCACAAAAACAGAACATTGGAAAGAATACAATATGAAGATCCACAGACACACACACACACACACACACCTGTGGAAAACAGCCACTGCTACTGTCTTTTTGTTGCATGTTATTAATTCTGACAGTAGTCTCTTTAAAGGTACTCATCCTCTGCCATGCATATTTTATTGGCTGTAGGTGGTATTTGTTGTGTATTTATGCCTGTTTGTTTGAATGCTCCGTTCCTTCAACCTATTCCACAAGTTGTCAAGGGTGGGGTATTTGAAAATGACACTGCGGAGCACCGAGGATTGTAATACTGATGTTTGTGTGATGTGAAATGGTATTCGTCTTTTGATGTTTGGCTAGGAGGAAATACACAAAATAAAAGCCTTGCAAAATAAAGGTGTGTTCTTGCACATGTTTGAGAGTGCGTGCACGTGCGTTCTCTCAAAATTGTTTATCTGTCAGTCAGCATGTGTGCAAATTGCCTACACTAGTGCAAGTGTTTGCATTCGTGCACATGCACGCGTGTGTGTGTGTCCATGTCTACATCTCAAAAGCCATATCTGGCTTCAGATCAAATGGTGTATGAAGGAAGGGAATGACAGAGAGAGAAAGTGATAGCTCTTTAATGTTACCTATCCACTCTCAAACCCAAATATAAGACCAGGAACACACGGAATAGGCAAGTGTGTTTTAGAGGAAAAGGAATGACATGAAACACTTATGTAGAAAAGCTGTGAACATGACGTCGGCTTTGTAGCGGGAGGAAAATGTCTCACAAAACCGAAAGAAAGTGAGTAAATTGGATGCAAGCAAGAGGGAAGGCAGGGGCACGGAATGAAACGGCACTGTATTGTTTGCTCGTGCGTGTCAGCGATGTTTTGTTTTTGACTGAATGCTGTCGTGTCTAACTCACCTTTTGCTCATTTTTCCTGTTCCGTTCCAGGATGTTTAAACTTCCGCTGTCATCAGTGCGTCTGGGTGAAGGTGTCACGGTAATGACGGCATATGATTGCATTGAATCAAGGCCTCTGATGCTGAAATTGCTGCATTGTTGTTTCTGGGAAATCATTTAAATATGTTTAATTTTTTTTTATGTCTTCTGTCAGAGAAATTCACTCTTTAACTTTCTAATATTAGCCCCTGTGATTGTTTTTTCTTTTTCCCTTCACCTTTGTCCTTCCTATTTCCCCTCCTTTTTTTTGTTTCCTTTGCAGGTACGTAGCCTGAGCTGGAATGGATGAAAATATTTACTGTGTACACACCATCCACAAATCCTTTCCCTCTCTTGATCCCTGGCTTTCATTGTTTCCCTTCTCTCCCTGCTTTTTACTCCTGTCTATGAACACCTGCATGCTCTGACACAGATACATGAAGATATGTGAATAAAGGTGTTTCTAACATAGCCTACTGTCCTTCTCTTTTGTGCAGTTATATACACACAGATGTTCAGTACTCCATATTCCACTTGTTGTTGCTGACATCCCAGGTCTCACTGGCTTTGTCCTTACTAAGAAACTGACTGTTGAAATTTCCACGGCATGATTTCCTCTAATGTGTGTGTAAAAATATAAACAAATGTTGGAATTATTTCTAGAAATAGCCCCACGTGAAGGAGGGATTTCTTCCCTCTCTGCCATCTTAACACAGCCATCATCAAGCATCAGGCTGCCTTTACGTGCAATGCTACCTGTTTCCTACATTCAACAGAGCTTTCAGCATTAAAAAATGAACAGTTTGCCTCATTGTGCTGCCTATTCAGAGAGAAAAAAAAAAAGATGATAAATAAAGTAACTCTAATGAAAAAAGTGCAGGAATGTAAAATGCCGTGTGATATGTATTGAAGGCTCAAAGAAGAATAAAAGCAATACTGACGTGTTTCAAGGACAGTAAGGCCATTAATACGCCATGCACTGACACGGTGCAGAAAATAATTTGGATGGTGAGCACCTGCTAAATTAGGTATCTATTTCAGTTGTGGCGCCAGTGGCCTAGTCAAAAAATATTTATAAGGTGCACCCATGTGTATTTTTTTTATTTAAGACATCAGCCCACTTAGGCCACTTCAGCTGTAAACTGAGGATTCACCGCGCCATGTTCCCCTCTAGCTGTGCTGAAATACAGAACCGCCACAGTGCTGAGTGCCTGTCAGCATGTAGTAGCTACAATATCTTTCGATCACAAACTGATTTCACATTGTTTTG
>VOQK01007815.1:4312-18308 GCA_015052645.1 Benitochromis conjunctus | reverse complement strand
TTTTTTTAAAAAAAAAAAAAAAATTAAATTAAAAAAAATAAAAAAAAAAAAAAAAAAAAAATCAGGAAGGGGGCAAATATTTGTTCACAGCACTGTGTTTCATCTCTTTCTTTTAAACTAAACACTCCAAAAATCATTATTCTGTTGCTTTTTCCTTACATTCACCATAGCTGCCAGTTTTGTATGAAGGCATGGGTAAATGGTTGTTTCAGGGTCTAATTAAGTGACCATGATATAACTCTACCCTGTATCCTATGAATAATTTAAGAACTTTTATCAAATCAACTCTTTGACATTTTCAAAGATTCCCTAATGCAATGAACTACTTATATACTTATGGTGTGCATACCCATCTGGATAAATCTGGTCAATACCATTCCCCTGGTTGATGAGTAGCTATAGCAGTGCTAACTAACCTACTGTACCTCCCTGTCAATCAGACTGGCTATAAGGCAGCTTAGGATAGGCCAGAGTGGGTAGGACCATGAGTTGTCCATTGTCAAGCTTCTTAGATCAAATTCAACAAGATTAGTCTCCATAGTATACACATTCACCTAACAAGTGAAAGATTCCTAGTTTAATCCCAGGAGGAGATATAAATCCCTTCGGGGCTGTATCAGGAAGGGTGTAAAAATCTGTCTAATTAAACATGCAGAGCTACCTGCTGTGGTATCCCTTTGTGAATAAGAGAGCAGCTGAAAGTATCACATATGAAAAGTGTAATCTATTTTCTTTTCTTGTTTTCTAAGCTGGTATCAATTTACTTGGTAGAAGTAATCGGCTAAAAAACCTCTACAGTGAAAAGCATCTATACCATTTCAGAGTAGCTATATGTGACTGTTTGACCAAAAGACTTCAGTGTCCTCCTGGCTTTGTCACTCTGCCTCAATGCTCTCTCTTCAAAAGAGCAGAGGGTCTTTCTAGTCCTAATGGAATGAATTATACAAATGGGAATAAGGGCGTCTCTCCTCAGAGGCATTCTTAGTGTTGCACTCAGTATAAAAAGCAACTGAAATAGTTGTGAAGGTCAAAAAAATACATAAATACTGGCATCCCCCCCCCCCATGACACACCTGACCTTTCCCTATATGAAGTTACCATCAGGCTGTTGATGTGAGAAACAAAAAAGGTAGTGTGCTTAACAAATGTATTAGACCATAATCCAATGTAAAGTTGATGCTACGGTATCTCTAAATTAACAGTATTGGTAATTACCAAAATAATTTTTGCAAGCTGTGATTTTTATTAGTACTCTTAAAATTCTCAGGTGTCCTATTTTACAAAAAAGCTAAAGAAAATAGTAAAGCACATTATATATATTTAAAATGAAGATGCCAGATTACTGCATTAATAATGACAGTTTTACAGTTTAATCGTAATAATTACAAATAGCACGTTTTTACTTGGATTTTACTTGGCAAATTTCTAAAATATTAACTAATATTTTAAACTAATACATTTGTTAAGTACTGTAATTGCTCAAAAAAAATTTTTTGGGGGACAGAGCTTCTCCTGATTTCCCTGATTAGAAAGGTGAGCTCGGAGGAGGTTTTCACACAGTTCAACAATTTAACAAGCACTTTGTTTCAATTATACTGGCCCCTTCACATTTCACTTAAAAGCTGTTAATTCAACATTAGAGGCACCTTTTACTGATCACAGTGCCGTCTCAGGTACAGAGGGCTCTGAAAGACTGAGGCCTGAGAATGCACTTGTAGTTTGCATTAATTTTATTTAAAAAAAAAAAAAAAGATCAATTGATATTGGGAATGTTTGGTCCCCCCACCACCACCACCAGTGACTGCAGTGTTCAGTGGGGTTTGAAAATGGAGGGAAGTCCATGACATTAAGACTCCTTGGTCTTCTTTGGTCTTCAAGTAGCTCTCAACAAGCTTTGAGGTGCCTTTGGGCTCATTAACCTGCTGTAATACGAATCCTCCTCCACAAAGAGACAAACCTGAGGGTGTAGCATGTCTCTGATGGTTGGAGTGCTACTTCTGCTTTGTTGGGGTGGAGTCACTTCAGAACAGGTGTCCAACTCGAGGTTAAGCAAAGCAGCCCTAGAATTTAATATTTCCACCACCCTTTGTCACTGGGTTTGATGAACTGTAATATCAATCTCTGCCCTGTTTGTCTCTTAATATACACCTTTCTGTTAGTGTCAGTAACATCTAATCTGGATTAATTAGTAAAAAAAGTCTTTTCCCCATCATCCATTATGAAATGTCAATATGTCTTAGCCCAACCCTGAAGCATTTGGCCTCTTTTCCGTTCCTGAGAACTAGTTTAGAGATGCTACTTGACACCACAGCTCCACAGGACTTCTGCTGATTTGACTCTTGGATTCTTTGTTTAGGAATGTCTATGTCTGTGGTAAACTATCTTTCCCTCATTGAACAAAACTGCATATATTAATCCTGTCATGATGCGGACGCTTTAATCTGTCTGTTTGTAGTTTGGATACGCAAAACATGTGCTTCGCAGAAGGGAATCCAGTTCACATAAAGTGTTTTAAAGTTTCATGCACTGCTCACTTAGAAACCCTCAGTCTAGCCATGATGGGATTCAGTGAAAACCCCACTTTGTTACAATAACAATTCGACTTCTGCCCGTTTCAATTACTTCATGTTTGCCAGTGTCTAAATGCTACTCAGTAAGGTATGAGTAGCATGTGTATAACAGGCGAAGAATGTGGGCAACCTGGGCAAACTTGAAAAGCCTTAATTAGCAGACAAACTCCAGCTTCGTGTCATCTGAATTCTGTTTCAGTGACAGGAATACAGCTCAAGGAAATCTGAGTTGTATCGCTGTCTCTAAACAGGAGTTACAGTTTGACAGGAGTTACAGTTAGGTCCGTATGTTTTTGGACAATGGCACATTGTTTTGCCTCACCGCAGACGATTTTAAATCAAGCAATCGACTTTTAGACTGTTTTGGGTGTACAGCCATGTTTTTGCTTTTAGTGCCCCATTTTGAGGGGTTCAAAAGTAATTGGACAATTGATTGGTAAAGAGTGAAGCCAGGTGAAGCCAGTTCACTGTATTCCTGTTTACTGACAAATTTGACAGATAAAACATTTGGCTGTGATGCAAGTGTGGAAAAACCAAAATAATTGTATAAGAGGGATTGCAAACTATGGGAATGGTGAACTCAACAATCTGGTACATTCTTAAAAAGGCTGAATGCACTGACCAGCTCAGCAGCACTAAAAGGCCTGAAAGACCACGGAACATAACTAAAGTAGATGATTGCATTTTTCTTTCCCTGCTTAAGAAAACCTCTACACAGCATCTGACCAAGTTAAGAACACTCTCAAAGACGTAGGCATGTCATTATCAAAGTCTGTAATCAAGAGATGGTTTCATGAATGTAAATGGAAAGGTGCAAACCACTGGCTATGGTCAAGAACAAGAAGGCCAGATTAGACTTGACATCTAAAAGAGCTTGAACAGGAATGATGGGAAATGAAAAGTATGAAGAAGGAGGTCTAAGGAGCTTGGAAAGAAAGGTGTCATGACTTCTTTAAGTTTCTTGAAGACGTTTCACCTCTCATCCGAGAAGCTTCTTCAGTTCTAAGAGCAACTGGTAGACAAGCCCAGATTTTTAAGCCCTACTGGGTGGGGTCTCGTTTTAAGGCTTCATAGATATTGTTGTCCCTTAGGAGTGTAGTAATGTTTGTGAGATAATCCGTTGTGTTTAGAACAACAGTGGACCTCCCCATGTCGGCTGGTAATATGGTGATGGTATGGTTTTTGCTCAGGGATGCGATGGCCTTCTTTTCTTGTATTGTGAGGTTAGATGGAGGAACTTTTGCACAGGAGAGGGTGGCTAAAACCTTCATCCTAATTTGCTCTGCTTCTGTTTGTGTTCATTTATTAATCCTTATGGCAGTTTCCGTGGCTGTGATGAGGTCCACTACAGGCAACTGTTGAGACAGATGAAGAAGGAGAGAAGCAGGTCATGATCTGAAGTGCGCCACATCATCTGTCAAACATGATGGAAGCAGTGTTATGGCATGGACATGCATGACTGCCAGTGGAACCAAGCCACTAGTGTTTATTGATGATGTCACTGCTGATAGAAATAGCAGGATGAATTCTGAAGTGTACAGGGCTGAACTCTCTCCTCAGATTCAGCTAAATATTGCAGAGCTGGTAAAATGGTGCTTCACAGTGCAAATGGATAATGACCCGAAGCATACCGCAAAAGCAAAATATGGGTTTCTCAAGGAAAGAAATGAAATTATTCATTGACTAAGTCAGTTACCTGATCTCAGCCCAACAGGAAAGCTTTTCAGTTATTAAATACAAAGCTGAATGCAGAGGGGAGGGAGAATAACATTTGGTGATGTCTTTGGGTTTAGACTTTAGGCAGTGACTCCAAATGACTTTCATTTAAGTATTAAAAATAATCTTTAAGATTAAAATTACGTTTTTAAAATGATTTCCTGTGAAAATGCGGTTCTGTGTACAAAAATGGCGGGAATTCCTAAACAGCCATTGCACTACTTACACTCTTTGAATTAAAGCTCAAAATCTGCACTTCAGTCTCATCTTGTCTGATCCATTGTGGTGGTATGTTGGGGCAAATTACAAAATATGTTGGTGTCGAGAACTTACCAAACCAACTATGGAAATTGTAAGAAACTGCAATGGCTTACCATGACCAGTGCTGCAAATCCAGCTTATGTGACACTTCTTGCACCTTTTTAAATGTCTTCAGGTCTTTAAAGTTCACAATTTAGAAATTATTTCCAGTTTTATATGACATTATGACAAGTTTTCATTGTTGTTCCAGACATTTAAACTGCACAGTAGCTATATTCGACATGACTCACACTAGGAAAGCTGAACGAGTAGACAATACATTTGAAATTAGGACGATGATTAAATCTTTGTACATTTTGGCAAAGTCACAGAAGGATGGAGCCACCTTAATGAAGTCATGTCACACCTTCCAAATACTTGGCATACTAAATAGAAAATTTATGTCATCTTGGCCGTATCCCATCCAGCCACTGGCAAGCCGTTGGAGCATCTGTTTCATCTTGTATACTAAATTGCCATATGTTCTGCTTTATCTTGTGTCTCTTTCAGTCCATAAAAATGACTTTTTTCAGAGGTTTTAAGTATTTGAAAGTTTACATTCTCCACTTGATCAGTGGACAAAATATCCATCTTGTCTATCCATCTTCTACCATGGGTCCCTGAGGTGGGCATAGCCTAACTCAGAGGTCACTGGTTTCATGGCTGATTCCATCCATCCATCCATCCATCCATCCATCCATCCATCCATCCTCTTCTGCTTATCCATTGAAACCAGATGAAGTGAAATAGGACTGGGATGACGGCTTGGCTCATTTTGGCAGCTCAGGAAGTATCAGACGAATACTTTAATCATATTGCTAGTGGTTCTTATGTTTTGTGACTTCAAGTACAATTTGCACAAATGCTAATTAGATTGCTTTCAGGAAAAATGGACCAGTATTTAGACTGTAGATCATAAGCATCTTCTTAAGGTCAAGTCCCAAAACATACTGCTGCCTTATGGACATAGCTGTTAGTTTGAATGATTGCAGACAATTAGAAATGACTCTATTTTGAACTCGATGAAATGTTTTCATGTAACCATAAGTATTACCATAAAATAACCATAAGTCCTATCTGCCTATGTAGAAATGATGTGAGGAGGTAAGTTGTGTTTTAACTCCCTAAAAATGTCTAGTTGATGCCAGAGGTAAGAGGAGAATGGCCAGACTGCTTGGAACTAAAAGGAAGGAAGCAGAAACTTAAATAATCACTCGCTACAACCAAGGTATGCAGAAGAGCATCTCTGAATGCACAGTGCTGCCCACAGTAGTAGAGGACCATATGGGTCCAAAAAGAAAAAAAGAACAGGAAACTGAGACTACAATTCACATGGGCTCACCAAAACTGACCAACACAGGGGTGGAAAAATGTTGCCTGGTCTGGATTTCTGTCGCAAAATTCAAACGGTAAGGTCAGAATTTGGTGTAAACAACATCAAAGGACGGGTCCATTCTGGCTTATATCAACTGTTCAGGCCGGTGGTTGTGTAATACCACACTTGCTGGGAACACTTTGGCCCCTTAGTACCAACTGTGCATCATTTAACCAACATCAAGTATTGCTGCTGACCATGTCCATCCCTTTATGATCACAGTGTACCCATCTTCTGATGGCTGATCGCATCATGTCACAAAGCTCAAATCACATCAATTTGGTTTCCTGAAAATGACAGTGAGTTCTCTGTACTCGAATGGCCTCCAAAACCATCAGATCTCATCGAAGTAGCGCACCTTTGGGATGTGGTGGAACAGCAGATTTACATTATGTGCAGCTGACAAATCTGCAGCAACTCTGATATCAAAATCTTTGAGGAATGTTTCCAGCACATTGCTGAGTCTATTTCATGAAGAATTAACGCAGCTCTAAAGGCAAAAGGGAGCACAATCTGGTATTAGCAAGGTGTACCTAATCAAGTGGCAGGTGAGCGTAAATAGATTTGTAGACTTCATAGGTGGCAGCATACATTTTCTCTGTTGTCAGTTTCCAGAAGCCAGTGTCAGCTAATAGAAACAAAGTAAGAAAGCTCTCCAGCTTCATAGAAGAGGAAGCACACAGAGGGCTCTGGGTTGGACACTAACAAGACAGACGGGATGTCACTTACATATTGCCCCAGATTTGTTGGCTAGATCACAGTGGATAGATAGAGACTGAGATCAAATGCTCCTTGATATTTTGGAATAACTGGTCAGCCTTTTATGACAGGAAGATAATTAGAGGTACAAACATATGAAGGGACCAGCCAGGGTGCTATAGTGACAAAATCAAGAAACTTCTGAAGCTTCCCGTAAGAACAAAGCGTAGACCATTTGGAATCAGCCCTAACTGTTTGTCTGCACAGATATGAGACCTGAAGGCTCCAAGTACACAGGTTGCTGAGGAAGGGATTTGCCCAGGAGGAGCCTATATTTCTTTTAATTTCATATACTCAGAGAGCAAAGAGAGCAGTGGAATGTGAGTATGAGAAACAGGAAGCAGAACAGACATAAGGAACAGGAGGGCTCATGCAGTATGTCTGCATGCAAAAAGACCAATCTCAGATTTGCCTCAAGTGGTACTTGATTTCATACAGCCACAAAAGACTTTGTCCTCTGCTCTTTAACCAGACTTGTAAATAAATGTCAACGTGTAAAATCCATGAACATATCCTGATGTCAGCTGACAGCAGCTAATGGCTGCATATCTCTCTGTCCTCTCCTTTTCTGTCATCTGCCCACTTTTTACTCAAAAGGAGGTGGCAGGACATCAGCATACGGTGTAGAAACCGATAACATAAATAGATCTCAATGATGCCTACAGAGGGGAGAGAGAAAGGGGAGATAAGGAGCATGAGAGGAAAACTTAAAGGTCAGGTGGTGTTATGACTCTACGATGGACTCTAGTGCACACATTTTTTTATTCCTTTTTGGCAACGAGGAAGGGTTTTATATGCACAAAGCAGAAATTACTGTGATCAACTGCTAGCAGAAGAGGAAAGAGAGTAAGATCCGACAGCTTTTGGTATGACAGCCCCTTGCTGGCAGAAGATTGAATCCTATTAGAGCTGTCTTCTGCAGTTTGTCCTCTACTCTGACTCCCTGTGGGTTTCCCACAACAAAAAGAAATACATAAGTGCACAGTTTGCCCTAAAAAATTAATTGAACTCCCATTTTATAAGGTAACTAAACTGCAAAGAAAAACACATACCTTATGTTGATGTCTAGAAAGTTAGTTTATTATGATTATTTTTGTTATTATTTGGACAGATGTCAAGCATTCTTTAATACAATAAAGGTAAGGTTTGTGCACGAATCACCGCCCCACTCTGGCGTGCATTTCGGGCAATTTAGCATCCATGACATTGTGTCATTGTTATTAATTATTGTACCAGTCAAAGGTTAATCACTTGCAGTGGGTACAGAACCTTCTTTTGTATTTCATACAAACATTTTCAGCCCTACCTTTTCCCCCTCGTGTCTATATTCCTTCATATGTTAAATGGAGTATCTCCTATTAAATCCAGTGTCAGGATTTAGGTTTGCAGCACTTAAGGGTTTTAAGGGACTGCACTGTACTAACAGATGAATGCACACAACTTTGCTAAAGTGGGAGTAGAAAACATTTAGCTCAGTCATAAATGATTTGTGTGCCCTCTAAAGACTTTCCATTCATTACAGTCCATAGTGTCCCCGATATTTTTATTCCAGCATCTTATATAAAATGGTTAATTCAGACAGCAAAACGATAGCGCAGAGAAATAGAGACTGATGAGGTGAAGGCTGTGAGGCCACGTAAATGTAAAACCATCAAGGCTTTGTGAACACTTTCAGCACATCTCTGCTGCATTTTAAGGATAAGCGGTGTCCTTCAGTAAGCAATACTGAAGAGACACAAACTTTTCAGGGTTCCTCTACTAACAAACTGGGCATATTGATGCTGTTTCATCATATTACGCTTTTGTAATGACATGATGTGATACATATGATTGAGATATCCAGAAAAAAGATCCAGGATTGCTCATTATTAAACAAGCTATAGTGACATTGTTTCACTTCATCAGCTGCTGGGATTCTTCCAGTGCATTTGAAAAACTGATGTGTTAATTTTCTTAGTTCAGTGCGCTCTTTGAAAAAAGAAAAAGCACCATGAGCAAAAATGACATTCATAATCCTCAACAATTCATTACTTTATAATATATTATGCTTTAGTGGTTAAGTGGTTGGCATGTCACAATGGGAACAAACTGCATTAGTGAGCTTTAACTTGAAGCTTAAGGACCACTTTGAGCATATTGTGAAACATAGTAACCGACAATATCTCACCAACAGCAGATTAAAGGCCATTTGAAAAAAAACTGTAGTGGAACCTGCCAGTTCATTAATTAATCTTGTTTATAACTGAATTTAAATCAGACTCAAAATTAAGAAAAAGAAGAAGAGGAAGAAAAAAAGAAAAGAAAGCATTTGATTCTAATTTTCTTAAATTATACAATAAAATGCAAATGTGGACAAATGTGAGTTAAATTAAATTTAACCGCATTTGTTTTCAGGTTTTATCGGAAACAGTCAGAAACCTGAAGTGGTTTTGGTCATGATTGACAAAAGATGTGTCGGATTATTTTTCTTCTACGATCCTTTTAAATCACAGGTCTTAATGATTATTTACCTTTTATGTGTGTGTGTGTTTTTAACGACGTGATACTCTATAAAATCTGAAGAAATCCTTGAATATCAAATAATACGGGGGTTCGTGTATGAGGAAGAGTTCCTGGCTATGTGAGGTCGAGGGGTTTTGAAGCAGCCGTGTCTCACTCTTCTAACAGTGTTAGTAGTGAACACAGCAAGATGGAGCGAAAATGCACATTTTTCATCATCTTCATTTAAAAGAGTTTTAAAACTCAAACAGCTAGATTCTTCTCAAAAAGCACATGTTTGGGTAAAGGTTTCCATAAAACCTCTCTTTTTTGTAGATTTGTTAAAAATTGATCTTTTATCTCTGGGTGTTCATTGTTTATGTATTATGTTTATTCCATATGATTCGCACAAACAGGGCGACAAAACTCTTCAACTGGATGAGCACGAACGTGTGAGACGCGTCAAAATGGCTTCGATCCCTCACTCATGCCTCTCGTTCATGAATCACGATCACGTTAAGGATCACAAACTACAGAGCAATGCAGTATTCTGTTTTAGTTGCATAAATAATGTATGTGTTGTCAGTGAAGGAAAGTACTCTACATAGTTTTGCTTCGTCAAATAAAACAGCTGAAACACTTGCCTTCCTGCCACATGAGCCATGATGCCAAATGAATTTAGTTAATAAAAGAATCACTTAATTCTACTTTGCTTTTTTTTTTTTTACTAGCAACATTTTGTCATGAATAAATTAATCAGTGTTATATTTCAGAATATTTCATTTCACTGGTGATAGAAAAAGAGAGTACAGGATGAAAAAAAGGAAGCTTTTGATTCTGAAGGCAACATATTAGTACAGTGCGCATTATTCCTGTTTCCATAATGTGCATCTTTAGCCATTTTCCAGGTAGATGTTGTCATACCTTGTAAAGTAAAGATGAAGAGAGCTGGTAGATTAGCTCTTTGAAGGGCTGGAGACATGCTTCTTCCACAAGATAACACGCACACACACACTGAATGATTATTTGTTGTGTGGTTGTTGTGCTCTGTGGTTGCGTTTGGTCTGAGAGAAATTTTTAGAAGCTAAAATAACTACTATATGATTTGACATTAGAAGAATGAGGTTGCTTATCCTGTGGATCTTAAATCGTGCACATCTTAGTTTCAGAGTAGCCCCTTGAAATTCAATACGCCTCTCTGTTCATGCAGTCCCTCTTTTTTAAAAATTACTGTATTACCTTCTCAGGTCTTGTTCTCGGGGTTTTCATCAAAGCAGAATGAATTTGAGAATGAAAAAAGATCCATGCATGCCATTCAAAAAATGTGCACATATTTGTCCTAAAGCTATATTTCAGTATCTTCTGTGTGCAGTAATTAGAGCTACATTTTCCTACTGGTTACATTTGTAACAATACAAAAAATATGTAAATGCTTTCATAATATAAACATAATACAATTCTCATTTATAATGACTGGAATAATTTTTACTTGTGGAAACAATTCATAAAACTGTCATGTAGATTTGTTATCATACAGCAGCTTCACACTAGGACCTGGTATAAATGTGAACTACTCAATTAACATTTTATCGCAATACTATTGATTTATAGCATCAACAAAAATGGTGGAAGAAGCATTGTTCTTCAATGCTGCTGACTGAAGCTACTGAAGGCAGCAGACAAGATGACTGGACACAGCTTTTAATGTCTTTGTGAACCTGTGTTTTCACAAATATTCCAGTAGGTGGCACTGGTGCCCCGTTCAAAACAAAGACGCCGCTGACTAAGCGTTTGCTGTAAGATATGCAACTGCTAAATACATCAACAACTCTCCGATAATTTGTGGATGAAGCATATTTGAAATACTTTTCTAGATTTCCAGATGTCAACATCATATTTTGCCCAAGCAAAACTGTTATACCAAGAACATATATGCAGCATATATGCAAAGATGTCAATCATAAAACTAACAAATAACGAGAAGATAAATAAATCAATGCACAATCAACAAACGTGACAGGATACATTCAATAACAAAAATTTGGCATTGATTAGAGCATCATGTAGAAACATAAAAGAAAACTGGAACTTAAAGTTAGTTGATGTTTTGTTGAAGGTTGAGCGTGGCCACTTCCGGGGCTGCCATCTTTGCTGGTAAGGAAGATGTAAATATTATTATTATTTTTTTTAATATTTGAGGAAAAACCTTCTTTCCAATTGAACGGGGGGTTTCAGATGCCCCTAAACATAAAACCCTGGGGTGAGTGTCAGCATTCTTTAAAGATGGATGTATTTGTTAAAATCTGTGTTTTTAAATACATAGCTGTTAGCCTAATTAACAACATCTAGCTGTGTAACATTGGCACCTTGAGCACAGCTAATTGGGGTTGCACCAAGCTTAAAATTAGGCTGTTAATTTTACAAAAGCAAGTGTTTTTACAAATACTAAAACATTAATCAGTCACTGATAAAGTGTCACTCTCGTGTTTAATACTTACCTGAGTTAGAACCATGTTTGCAGCATAGTATCTCTCTGTGATTTTTATGCAAACCATATAAAATGAGAATCTTTTAATCTCTTTTAAGACTTTGAGAGTCTGCTTGACAAAATGTCACTCATTATGCCTCTTAAGAACAACAACAATTCTATTACTACTACTAACACTCCTACTAATAATAGTCAATAGAATGGATTTGACATCATTATGAGTAAATAAATGTAGATACTGACCAGGAAACCACCAGTGGCTCAACGCTGGTTTTGATATATATTGCTATGATGGACAAACACATTATATTAAAATGTGTATTATATTTTTATTTGTAATACAAGATGTCAGCATAGAGAAAAACAAAACAAAACAAAACATATAGCCAAACGTGTATTAATATCTAATATTACATTCATATGTCACTGATGTAATGAAAAGCTCACTCCAAAGATACAGACATTATCTTGGGGGTGATATGTCCATATAATATTCCAGCCTGCTCGTCCTCTCTGCAGAAAATAGAGTACCCCCCTTTGATGCTCATGTAAAGGTTTGCCCCTTTGACAAAACCTACTGTTGCTTTTCCTTTATGTAAATCACCTTTTGTTTCTAGCTTTTTTTTAGTTCTCTTGAAATTAGGGCAGATATACTTACTGTAATACCTACTGACAGTTGGGGGTTTTAGTGAATGACTACAACATTCGGACTGTTTCCTGATAACATTGTGCGTCTTAAGCAATCTGTGGCCTGCAGTACAGCACTTAAAAGTAAGGGTGCAGCTGATGCTGCACAGTTCAAAGGAAGACTTTTTCAAATGCTGTATTTTCACATGATTACATTATCATAAACATTTGTGTAATTGTAGCAGTAGATTTTAAAAAATTGATTTGTCTTTGCTGTGTTTGTGAATGTGTGCTAAAAACCATTAAAGTAAACATGATGCGGTTTGACTGAAAGTGCCCTGAGACTGGTATTAACTTGCGGCAATTGCAGTTCACTGGATTGATTTGAGTCTGTAGTCTTTTTCCTAAAGTGATTCTTGTATAGGTTTTTTTTTTTCACTCTCATGTCCAAAATGCTACAGATGGCTATAGATAAAGAAAAAAAAGACATTTTTGGGGGGAGTTATTGCTCTCTTCCTGTTTTCAATTGCTTTAAGTGCAATGTTCAAAATGTCATCACACATGTCTGCTCAAACGAGACTACCAGAACAATCAGATGGGTATTTTCAACAATTCACTGCAGGCTGAAGACAGCCACACAGTCTGCTGTTTTTAACAGTTACATTTGATGATTTTAGCTAAATTTAAACGTCGATTTAAAAATGGGCAACCTTTAGTTGAATGAGCCGTGCAAGGACATGAGTAGTGCAAAAAACTGCATGGCAGGGAGGTTATTCTTCACTTGTAGCTCTTTTCTCTGATATCATTTTGCTAGAAAAGTTTATTTGTCACTTTTGATGAACTGAATGATTTTAAATTTGTATTTTCTCAGTGAGCTGGCCTTACTTTTCTGCTCATGTACCGCAGCTTTTCTTTCATTCAGCACCGAAGTAACTTGTTACCCGAATATGGGTACATTCAAGATTCGAGTACTCCAACTTATCTAAAGCCTTTACTCAAAAAGCCCTTTTCAGTCCAAGAGTGTGGCGTTTTCATCTCAATTCATGCCTTTCACGCTGTCTATTAAATTAGCATTGATTTCAGCGTGAAGGCGCAAACACCTGCCATACCCTGCATCCTTTACATATACCCGAGACCTCTTTTTCCCTGGCCACTGAGGAGGTCAGCATAGAGCGTGTAACTCAAGCATGAAGTGCATTCAGAGGTGGGAGATCGCACACCCTCCTTGTAATCAGTTAGTACAGTGCCAAGGACACTGTGTGTCCACCAGTTTCAAGAGTCTTTGTAGAGATGAGCAAGTGCTTTGCATATATCTGTTGATGTGGTGCTACTAAAACTAAGTCGGTGTGTCAGACCTCAGCTAAGGTTGCAAACTGTTTCTCCTATTGCCTGCTAAAAAAAAATGTGTCCAAAACGTAAATTTAATCAGTTTACACATTATACTGAGGAATATGTGAAAATTGTACTAGGGCATATTTTACTAAAGATGCCTGTTAACTTCCTGTCAGTTAATCACTGAATGAGTTCCCTAATAGTTTTAACATTGCTAAAACTACACACACACACACACACACACACACACACACACACACAGACACACACACACACACACACACACACACATATATATATACACACACATATATATATACACACATATATATATATACATACACATATCTA
>VOQK01007813.1:61737-94772 GCA_015052645.1 Benitochromis conjunctus | reverse complement strand
AGCTATTAAAATCTAGCTTCAGGGCTCTCGGATTGTCATCTGTGCAAAGAGTAAATAGCTCGAATGTTACAGCGCAGCGGAAGGATATGAAGTGAGCAGCACTGTTTTTGTTGCAGATCATAAAATAATTATGAAAAGAGGAAAACGAATGTTTTCTTTCGCTGTATTTGTGTAGCTTAAGTGAAAACTCAAGGGCAAGTGAAATATATTACAGTTTGAGTCTTGATGAAAGAAGCTTGTTAGAAAATCTGGTCTCACTTCTGTAGGTACAATGTTTCTGTTAAGTTCAGTATATCTTTCTAGGTCTGAAGCAGTCAGAGCTACACACGTAGTCTTAGCTGGCATTGTGCGTCCTGCAGAGGGCCACAGAGTAAATGTTCCAAACCGTGGAGTCACAGACCTCAATCTTAATATTTATCTGTTCGAAAATGTGACGTTTGTGATTTAGGCGTGCCATATCTGGATTAAACGCCATCTGATGTGGTAGCGCCTTAAATGATGATATCCATATGTTGGATCAGACATGAGTGTACTTATGTTTCTGCCAAGTGTGGCTTCATTTTGTTGTCTTATGATGAAGCTTATGTTTATTTGATGCCTATTTCTTCAAGGAGTACTGACGGGAAGTTTGTACAGTAGTAAGGAAAAAGAGAGTTTAGGTTTGCATCTTAGGAAATATCAGTCAGTGCTTCCACTATTGAAGGATGGGTGAAGTGATAGATGAGAGTCCCCTGGGCTGCTTGCTGATGGTATTTTTACTCTCTGGGATC
This sequence comes from Benitochromis conjunctus, assembly GCA_015052645.1. Taxonomy (NCBI): domain Eukaryota; kingdom Metazoa; phylum Chordata; class Actinopteri; order Cichliformes; family Cichlidae; genus Benitochromis; species Benitochromis conjunctus. The sequence continues at coordinate 94,002 of VOQK01007813.1, read as the reverse complement.
CTAATGAACGGATCGGGAGTCTCTCATGTTAATGGTCTGTGACGTGCCTGTCTAAAAGGAGGTTTGATCTAGGGTTTGCTGGGGGGAGGTGGTGCAGAAGGGTGTAAGTACTCACATGCATTTCAGCTAGGAGCTGTTGCATATCTTCCTATTGCAACATTGGTGAGGCATTGAATTTCCACTGTTGCGGGATAAACTGGGTCTAAACTCAGAAATCCTCTTGACCTTTCAACATAGGCAACTGTCGATGGACTATTTTAAAGACTGATGCTTGACAGTGAATGCAGAATATTTGTCACAGTCCACACCTACTCTGATTTTCACACTTCCTGCACATGCAGTCACACACACGCGAACAGTAAGGAATGGTTAAAACAACTTTTATTCTCTGTGCGGTGAATTGAAGAGACAATCATTTTAGCTGACGCATAACTAATGTTTGGGATATGAACAAATAAAAACAGAAGAAAAGGAGATGAAATTCTTCAAAGGGTGGTTAAACTCCACTGTCACCTCTCCTGGAGTTTTACTTTAACCTCTGTGTTCCCCTAGATCTGAGTTTCATGGGTGTATCTGTGTGAGAGTTGCATGGACTCACAACTCACAGACTATCCTGGTCTAGTAGGGAAAGTACACATTGGGTTATATATTTATTAAGCGAAGTCGGACAAACACTTATTAGCTATACTTTGCTAATACTTTACCTTATAGAGACTTATCAGAGCAGGTGTGATTCTGTGTGAACTGTATTCTCAGTTTGCTCCTCTTAGGTGACAGGAGTGGTACAAGATGTGGTCTTCTACTGCTGTAGCCCATCTGCTTCATGATTCAATGTGTCGTGTGTTCAGAGATGCTCTTCTGCATATCTCTGTCGTAACGATTGGTTATTTGAGTTACTCTTGCTGTTCTGTTAGCGTGAAGCAGTCTGGATGTTCATCTCTGACATCAACAAGCCATTTTCACCCAGAGAATTGCCACTCACAGCATATTTTCTCTTTTTCTCACCTTTCTCTGTAAACCGTAGAGATGGCTGTGGGGGAAATCCCGAATAGATCAGCAGTTTCTGAAATACTCAGACCAACTCGTCTGGCACCAACAACCACGCCAAGTTTAAAGTCACTTAAATCACTTTTGTTCCCCATTCTGAAGCCAAGCTAGGACTTAAGCAATGCTATTGACCGTGTCTACTGGGCTGCTGCCATCTGAATGGCTGATTAAATTAGAAAAAGTGTATTTGCATATTCATTCAGGTTTTCTCAATTAAGGAAAAGGATACATATTATTATAAAATTTGAGAGCACAAATTATCATTGAAAGAATATTTTTTTTTTGAGTTTATAACATATACATTATATATATTGTAATAGAAATACATTTTTTAGATGCTAATATGGCTTTTAAATAAGAGCCTGTACAGGTATCACACACATTTAACTATTGTTATTCCCCACATGCAAACCCAAGCATGTTTGCGCTTAACGTTTTGGATGTTCAGACATTACATATGTGTGAAAGTGACAGCTAACAAATAAAATAGCCGAACAGGAAGTTTATAGTGAAGCAGCGGAAGATACACCGTCTCATGCTTTGCACTTTGCCTAACATTCAAACATTTCTATGTTACTGAAGATAATATTTTTAGACTGTTTTCGAAAAAGTTATTTTTTATAATAAAACTGTCTGTATTCCTGCTTTGCTATTTATTTATTGACTTTTTGAAAATGATATTTTGCTGTCAGATTAATTGCATTGTACACGTTTTATGCAGCATTTCTGGTGTTGTTTTAAATTTGTCTTTTCTTTTTGGTTTTTCACTGTGATCTCTTTAAGTCTCTTTAAGTTTAATTTGGTTTTTATATATATATGTTTTTTGTTTTTTTTAGTAAAGACACATTGAAGAAGAAAAAGAACATTTGGCCAACAACATCTATCTAGAAGTCAAAGTTGTAAAGGTTTCCATGGGTGAACTTGTGGAAAGATCATTAACGGTTGTTTGCAGCTGTACACAACTGAGGTGTTGGTTGGTTGTCGGCTTTGTCTGCGCTTTCGACCACAAACATCCCCAGGTGAAAAATGTGGGTTGGCAGGGCTTCATGGTTAAAAACATTTTATAGTCTTGGCTTCCCTACCAGACAACACTTTGTCTTTTGTGCTTTTGTTTTTCAAAAAAAGACTTTTTAAATATTTTAATTAACAAATAGTGTTTGTTAAGTTAATAAACAGTAATGTTAAATGATGGACATTATAGGTAATGATCAGTAATAGCAATAATAATATTTTTAATATATTTTCATATCCTTATGAATCAGTGACATTTAAAGGCTTCCTGTTTCCCCTTCACATTGAGGAGATATAGTGTTAACAAGGTGCAGCTTCAGTTTGTGTCTCGGTGGATCTGCTCAGCTTGTTAACTGCATACGAAGCAGTCCACAGCACAGTCCACTGGGAGAGATACACACTGCCTTATTTGACACTTTAATTGTAGTTTAAACAACACAGACTTGCACAGTATAACACTGGTCTCACTCCTGTGATGTTCTTCGGTATCTTTCATTCTATTTTTCATACCTATAATATTTTTTAATCCACTAATGTAGAAGTGAAAGCAACAACCTTCAATTCATGTCTAAAAATCACCAATCTTCCTTGAGTAAACACAAGCAACACACAAAAGTCAATATACAAATCTCTGTCTCGCATATTAATAACTATATTCAAGAAACTGGGGATTTGCTGGATTTCACAAGACTTAGTGGTCCCTGTTTGTTTGTGTTGATGGGAAACACAGCTTATCAGAATTTATGTCTCTTTGACCTCAGACGCACGCACGCACGCACAAACACACACACAGCCTCAAAAACGTAACCATACTCACGCAATTTTTTCCATAATACACAAATACACACTGACTTTTACACATAAGCAAACACATGGAAATGTGCAGTACACTTATGTCACACATAATTGAATTCCCAAAGCACACACATACAAACACATTCCATCCGTAGCTACTTTCACACAGGCTGTTCTAGGCTACCTCTGATTTTGGAATGCCAGCACGATTGCTAAAAGTGCACAGTGGAGTCACACGTGAGCAAGGGCATGCAATGACTTTCTAATTAGTTGATTTCTTAGCTGCATGGTATCATCGTCCCTGTCTGTTGTGTTTAGATTAAGTGTCTGATACCCAGTTGTGTTCCAACTGTGCCACGTATGACTGATAGCCAGCACATGGGAGAATTGGGACTGCTCTTGACCCTTGGTGCTGGGCCTTCGTCCATTGGGCTGCCATTTGTGGTGCCATTGCGCCATAAATTGTTCCATATGACGTCAAATTGATATCACAGCCACTGTTGCTAACCAGTGTTTCTGCAGGTCGTGCACTTCTGCACTTTTGTAACCCGGTGCTTTGCACCGTTGCAGCTACAGCTGGTTTGAAGATAGGACTGTATGATTTGGTTGGATTTAGTGCCCTTTCAATGACATAACATTAGAGAAGGTCAGAGATTAACAGATTATACAGAAGTAGATGCTGCTACAGTTTGGAAAAATGGACTTTGTTTTGACTTCCTCTCCTCCAGAGTCAGTGCTGATGTTGTGGTATTGTCTGAGTGGTGACACCTATACTGCAAAATAGTGCAGTGGTTATTTGCACCGTAACTGTGAGCATAAATACATGTGGCTGTATGATGATGTTACCAGCAGTCAGCAAAGTGACAGACATAGCGGGTATACTGGTGTCTTTAGACTGCAACCCACACTCAAATGCTCAGTAGAAAAAGGATGGATGGATGGATGGATGGATACCCTGGAAGCCAGGTTGTTATATGAATGTGTTGTAATCAGTACATATGATGAGTGAATGGAAACTGCATTCAGAGTAGATTAACTCTACTGCTCAGAGTGTAATTGTAAATCGTGTTTTTTTGAGATCCTGTCAAACAGGAAGGCAAGCTATAGTTGTACTGCATGCCACTGCACAAAATAAGAATAAAAAGCCAGGGAGGGTCTGCAAGGGAGACTGGACCAGTTAGACTGAGACCTGAAGCTGAAACAGCAGCAGGTCTGAAGCTCAGAGCCAGAAATAGAACGATAAAAGTTACAGATAGGTCAAGCTGGCTCTCTCCGTCTCCTGCATCTCAAGAGACTGCGATATAGTTCTCTGAACTTACGTGTGGTCCATACAAACCACAGCTGACAATGAGCATTTAAAGTTTATTACATGTGTGTAGACGCAGTGGCTGGTATTGGTTGAGGTCATTTTATCTTGTATATGAGGAATCACTTATCTCATGACACCATGAAGATGATCTTATGTAATATAATTGATTATTGTATAGACTGCTTGTAGTAAACAAAAAGACTGAATCGAGCTGATTATTATTTGTAGGATATTAATGCATTTAAGCCTTGTCTCCATTCATTCCATGTTGACAGCTTCATTTGAAGGAACGCCGACTCACTAATTAACCATCATTATTATGTTCATTGCTGATAATGGATTCGTTTTCCTTTTTTTTTGATGTGGCTAACACTTTAAAGTGAATGCCGTTGATATAATATAAATATTATATGCATTATACTGTATCAGAAGCAAAAAAATGTCTTGGAGCCATTGCGGCCCCCCATCTGAAGTTGAAAATATGCTTTTATAGAAAATCTGGCCTTATGTGTATGTTGGACCTTTGAAAAGCACATTTTAAAGTTTTGAAGTTATAATAATAGGAATTTAGAGTAGCACCTTAAATTCTCTACATTCTGTAAAAATGTGAAAATTGTCTTCTCTCCTCATAAAACATCTTTCCTCATGAAAATATGTTTCACAGTGGGGTGTGCGGCACGTTTGATGAATTCCTGGACTTCCTGGCGTTGTGTACTGCCGAAGAGCAAGGGTAAAGAAAAAAGTCGTTCGATTTCTCCAGTAATTGATTAACTCGTGCACAAACAAATTTAACAAAGCTGCAGACACTAAATGGATTTTAAAGACAGACGCTAACTTTTTTTAGTTTCCTGCAATCCAAACCACAAAGCAAAGAGCGCAGAAAGCAGAGTTGAACAGCCAAGCTACTGGCCCTGTCAGCTGGCTCATTATAGTGAAAAAAGACTCTGCCAAGACTTTGGCTATTAGATAACTTTTTGGAACACATCTTGTGAAGTTCTTTTAATTATTAAGTACCTGACAGATGGCCTGTGGCTGATAAGCCAATTTATTCTGGCTTTTGGCATTTGCAACATGACCAAATGAACCAGCAGGTCCTCTTTTTACAATTTTTTCGCCCTTTTTTTTCTACCTGGACCGTCTTGGAGGAAGGGTTAGCACTGAAGGGAGTAAACAGTGCAGTCATCTTCTAGGCGAAGTGACAGCTGTGACAGCCCCCGCCCTCCCTTCCTCTTCTGACCTTGTGGATGTCATGCACAGCATGTGTGCACAGCTCTACCAGTGAGCCAGCCCCTGCAAATGAACACATCTCTGTACATCCATGTGTGCAGGCTGGCTGGGATTCCAGCTTTCTCCAGCTGTGAAAAGGCAAGCAGAAGAACTTGTTCATAGGGCTCTAAGGCCAGAGTTGTAAACTCTGTTCAGTCTGTCTCGCATTAGGTTTTTCTCTAAAGGGACCATTTATGTAAAGCACGTCCATGAAACAGTAACAATATTGTCTGCCTTCTTGCAGTTTAGTATCCCTTGGATATTGTTAGATTTCCCCCTTCCAGGCTGTTTATTCACTGCAGCAAGCGTTAGCTGCAAATAATCATCACTAGATATCTGATTTGCAGCGGGGGACTCACACTTGTCATAATGATACTTTAGGAGAGAGTTTAACAGCTGTTATTATTATTATTATGTTATTAGGAGGCAGTTGACGCTTACTGAAAACTTAATCAGCACATGAACTCTATTCCTTATCAATCCCTTTTATCAATTTCTGTATTTTTTTAAGTACTTTATGCAAATTTGTCTTTTGAGTTTTTGAAATAATTTCTAGTTAAGGAGGTAATTCTTGTTGAGTGGTATGGTGAAGTGGCAGTAGACTGAAGTGAAACACTTAATCCCGATGTCTTAAAAATCTCGATTTTATACACAGCGAAAATTAAGATCTCAATTTGACTCCTTTTTTTTCTGTGGCCAGATTTTATTTTATTTAGTTTCCAGATATTTTGATGTGACTCTAAAATCATTCTAAGAGCTGAATTTTAATGTAGTAACATTTAATATGCTTTGAAGACATCAACTGATTGAATAACTTGACAGTTAACACGTTTCTCAAATCATATTTGAACATTTTTTAAATGATACTTTTTTGTGCTGACACATCTTTTCAGGAAACAAAACCTTGGGATTACGTGCACATATTTCTTATCTTGATCTCATTGAACCTGGTGATTAGTATTTTTAGTTATACACTTCAGACAGCGGACCCAACAGGACGGTTGAACTCAGTTGACTCTTGCCATATGAAAATGCCTTTTCTCTATTGCATTAACAAACTGAATAAAGGGCATCATGTAGAGACTGATCTGATTTAGAACCATTGTAAACCACTGAGGTGTACCACATGAGACACCGCAGTTTTTCTCTCAGTGATTCTGTAAATGATTGGCAGACATCAAAAACAGATATTAGTTGAAAAGACAGAAGCAACTCTGCACGATGGGGGCCAAAAACTCTGTAACAGAATGGTGGGAATAAGAAGTTTAACAAACAGGTTCCTGAAGACGTGACAACTTATTGGCATATTGTCCAAGAGTGACCATAAAAATAGCACTAGTATTAAAGAGTGCAGCGCTGTGATAGGTGTCGTTGATTTAAAGCTTGTCAGAAAGGCAACTTGGATTCAGACAGCAGTTAAAAATTTCAGCTGTTATTTGGGAGCAGGCAGATGTGTTAACAGATACAGCATACTGTGAGGAAAACCCCCTCTGAGCTGCAGCAGCAACCTGCCCTCCCTCTCAGCACTGAGTAGCTTAGTGAAAGGCCAAGAGGAGTCAGGGTGGTGATTTATAGGCTAAAAATAGTAACCTTGCCTAGTCTAATGTCTGGATAAATGATAGCTTCATTTTAGCTTCATCAAAATCTCTCCTCGTGTTAGTAATCACTGAGTTATAAACGCCAAAGTGAGGACGTTCAACTGAAACTATGTGGTCACAAAGTTTGCGTTTGTGTTTACATTCTGGGGAAATAAAGTCATGGCTGTAGTTGCTCATAATCAACATTTAAATGAGTCTTTAAGTATTTTAAACGCCGCTGTGTCTCGTTCCATTTTTTGAGTGTAATGAATGAGTGTCACAGTTTTTCTGATACAGTATTTTTAGCAGAGGAGGTGATTAATATGATGTAAAATAGAATGAAATTCTGAAGGCCACAGTGACAGAATTAGGTGACACAGTAACACGGACTGCTTATCTTGATTATATGTCATTATCGTGTTGTGAAAGAGCTCTGACAATGACTTTTTGAAAATTAGTTATGAGAGCGGGGGAGAGCGCTGTTTGAAATTTAAAAAGAGGGTGGAAATTAACCAAAATATCTCAGTTCAACACATTAACGTAATTACGTCTTAAATTACAATAGATTAATGTATGTAATTGGCATGCATTTCATTCTAGACTGCATATAGCATTATTTGAAGACCCAAAAGTTAAAATCAATAAAAAGTTTTTAAAAAACCCTCAAAAACTGGATAAGGCAGGAGCATCCTGCCACCTCCAATTCAAATGTCATCCATCAATGAGCGTACACTGTTAGCTGAGTGAGTGAGCAACTAGAGGTGAGACAATTCTGCTGTTTTCAATAATCACCTGATGCTAAATATCAGCAATATTTACCTGCTTTTTCCAATCCTAAAGGGAAGAGATGGCAAAAAAGATAATTGAAAGAAACATATGAGAGAGCTCATGATCTGTGTGTCTCATGTCCCCCCCCCCACTCCTGCTCGCTGGCTGCAAATGTCACACCAGGTGGATCTCTTTTGACTCTGTGGGATACAGTTGGACTGCATTAACTATACAGCCTCTTTGATGATTGCTCAGCCCATATTTTTCCACGCAACTCAATAAAAAGAATAAAACCATCAGTCGTGTTTTGATTATGAATAGCTTTTTTTTTTTCACTGCCTCAAACTGATTCTGAATTACAAAACACATGGCAGTTTCAGTGTGGACTGCAGCCTCGCTCTTGTTAGTGCCTGCCGTGTTGGAGGTGAGGTCAGACACCAGGAAGCAGTTAGTCTTTAACTCAGTGTGTCGACATGCACTTAAGCAACCGGATTAGAGTCCTATTTTTGCAATAACGTGAATTTTTAAATATAATTTCCCTGATTTCTCAAGTGTTTGAAAAGAGATTATTTGTGTTGCTTAAATAAGTTTCCACTAATAGTTTGTTATTTGTAAAATTCTGTCACATGCTGATAGGCAGCAGTGTATCTCATTGATACTTATGTTAATAAGTTGCAAATGCTTCTAAAAATCACATTAGTCCTGACCTTGTATAGCATATGCTATTTCATAATGTCTAACCACACTGCAAATAAATCCATGAAACGTGTGCAAACATACATGAAAATATAATATTTAAAGAAAAAGCGAGTGTTTACAATCCTGAAGGCTTGAAAGTAAGCATTTCATTTGAACACCTTTACTCTTCAGTACAGCCTGAACTCTCTTAGGCATAAGTGGTCTTCATGAATCGTTATCCAGGCTTATTGAAGGACCATTAAAGCTCTTCTTTGGATGGTCGCTGTCTTTTGTTGTCCTCTGTCAAGATAAGCCCACACTTCTTTAATAATATTGAGGTCTGAGGTCTGGGGAGGCTAATTGATAACTTATGGGTGTTACATTGTATGTTTTTCTATCCAGGTTTGCTTTTACTGCCTTAGCAGTTTGTTTAGGATCTTTGTCATGCTGAAAAATAAGCCATTACAAAGTGGTGGATCAAATTCTGACGGCACTTTTCTGTGTTCATAATTCCATCAGTCTTGAAAAGATTTCCAAAATCACAGGCTGAAATATAAGCCCCAAATCTTGACTGGGCCTCCACCGTGTTTCAGAGATGCCTGTAGACACTCACTCTTGTCCCTCTCTTCTGACCTCCTCCGTACGTACTGATTGGATACTATTGATTGGACTAAAAAATGTCAAACTCCATGAGATCTTTTGCCAATGATTTTCAGTCCAGTTCTTGTGTACTTTTTCATATTTGCTCTTTCCCCCTTGGGTTTGAGCAAAAGAGTACTACTGCTCAAGAAAACTTACAGAATTACAAGAAAGTCTGGCTCTTTGGAAGCAAAATATAAAGAAATGAGAGGTGACGCAAGGCTATTGTGCAGCACTGTACATATCTCTGTTTCCTGTGTGATCTGAGAAAATGCAAGGTGTGCACATTTTGGTGTTCATCCGCAACCTGGATGCACTTTCTCGACTTTGACTTTGTCGTGTATTTACATTTCTGTTTCTCCTGAAGCCTTGATATTAACGCTGCACTCTGACAGTAGAAGAAGGTTTTGTTTACATACTGTAATAATGGAGGGAGGGAACAAGGGTTTGATTTTGGGCTCTCAATACTTTGGCCTCAGCCGCCCATGTTGATAACATGGGTGGAGACTCTAGGATGACCCCACTCTGTAACATTATTCCATTCTGCCCGCCCCTTCCTCTCCTGCCGGGAAACCCCTGTTCAGCTTCACCCTGCCAAGCTGTTCATTAACAGGAGCTGGTTGGCGTCCTGCTTGCTAATCAAGCTGGATTGGAGAGTCTGGCTAATTAGCCGACATCGCTGTGCTGACCCCCCACGTTTCTGTTTTCATTGCTGTCTCTTGGCTGCTTTGAGTCTTTTGATCAGCCCTCTGCTCTGTGTCTTTTTTTATCCATGGCCTCGTATGCAAATCTGCGCGACACTACTAAAGGGCAAATGCTAAAATGTTTTTAGAGATATGAGGATATGTTAAAGAACAACACAACACTAATTAAAAACAAAATGAAAGCATACCTTGGAGTAAATTGCTCTGGTATATTTTCTATCCATAGCATAGGAAAAGCTGGCTTTTGATTAAAAGCACAGACTAATGAGAGAAAACTGTGTGTTTTAAGCACGTTAGTAATATTCTTGCATCTTCTCCTTTTAAGAACGAACAAAACTGATGATAAAGTAATTGTCTCCTATTTTCTGCTCTGCACATTCATACGGTGCAGTCGGACTGGGATGCGCTCTGTTAATGTGTCTCTGTTGTTGTTTTTAAGAGAATATTAGATTGTACCCATCCTTTTTTTAACAGCTCCACTGGTGCACACATGTTGTCACAAGCTGTGCACACATGTCTCTTAATAGCTTTGGGAACTGAGAACACCAAACTGGAAATAATTCTAGAGAATTCTATTTTGCATCTAATGCGTTTCTGCTGATGTAAAATCACCCTGTCTGCATAGGACATCTGGGAAATCCTGTTGGCCCTCATATTACCAAGGGGCCTCCTTCATGCTACATCATCTAGTCAACACGTGCCGTAACACCACCTGGCTGTGGGCTGCCATCGTGGTCTTCCTCTGTTGAGCCTAGTGATTGAGTTCATCGTTGCTTTCAGTGTTACACTCCGCTTCCCCTGCTGTTCTGGCAAAGCAGCGCCACCCAGTCTGTCTTGAATTTCCCATTAAGACCCAATTAGGCTTTAATAGGGGATAGAAGCCACAGGAGTAAACCCTTCTGTCCCGCAGCTCTCAGGAAGAATGTGTTAATGGACAGCCCAGTGTGTGCAGTGATGTGTAGTCAGGTGTACTCATTTACAGGTTTCATTTTCTGCACCATTACGACTCGCCATAGTAAATCTTTAAATGGAACTTTGCAAAGCAGGCACAGCAGACCGTGTAAACCTACCAGGCTGGATGCTGACAACAGCCTGATTTGGCTCGTGTGTTTAGCTACAAGTGGTTCGACATGAGATATATATTTATTTACAACACATAACAGCCAGCATCACTCATCCATTAACCTTGCCTAGTCTTTGGCATGGTCCTAGGGAAGGAAGTGTTTTCCTTTTGCTGATGTACTGTATCTGCGTGAAATTTACTACATTCATTTCCTTCTCGTTAGTGTAATAACTCTGCCATCATACGGTAGTGTTAGTGTAAATAATATCATCTTTTCTGATTTATTACAAAATCCATCCATCCATTCTGAGCCTGTCCCAGCCTCCATAGGGCGAGAGGCAGGATGCACCTCGGGCAGGCTGCTGGTCTGTCACAAGGCTAACAAAGAGAACCAGACAATCATTCACACTCTCAGACACTTTAGAATCACCTATTAACATAACTCTACTCACTTGAAGAGAACCCACACAGACATGGGGAGAACATGCAACAGTGGTAACAACTGCACCATCATGCTTATTACAAAATACCTGTAAAATTGATAATAATCCCCTTGGCCGTACTTGAACATAGCCTAGTGTTAGGTTAGTGTTTATATATATTAGCATCAGCGTAAGTGTATGCAGTGTGAGAATTTTAGCTCAAAGCTTTACATGGCTTATGACTTGGATGCAGATACAGTTTGAATTAAAAAAATATATAAAATAACCATAAAAGCACTATTCAGTCAGCACATTAAATGACGTGTAAATAAAGCAACACATCTGTACGTTTACGAATGTGCCATGTGTAACACTGGTTTACCACTTCTTAAGCCATTTTCATTCAGTGCAGCTCGAAACTTTTCGAGAAATGGAGCTGCAAACACCCGATGCCGTCGTATAGTCGCATCAAACGGTCTTTAACCTGCCAGCTCCCTAGTACAAAGTACTAACTTGTACAAACATGTATTTATTTGTCTTTTCGTTCTGAGTGTTTTCCATTATCTGGGAATATTAAGCCATGGTTCACCCTTTGAAAAACTGATGTGAAATACACAATTCATGTACAGCCGAATGTTTGTCCTAGCTGCCATCACTCATTCATGCCGTAGATGAGGGAATAAAGCAAAAGGGGAAAACAAGAGGATTATCCTTCAGGATCAGCTGTGTGTGGGTGGATGTGAGTAAGTACTACAAGTGCAGTCCCTCTCTCTCTCTCGCTCCCTCTCTTTCACTCTCTAAACTCACGTCTGTCAACCCCTCCGTTATCCTTGTGTGTCCTTGGCTAGCATACTAACTACTGACCTGTAGTCAGCGTGGTGGGGGTAACTAAGTATAGATATATAGTATAGGTATATATAGTATATACAGTATAGATATATGTGTGTTTGTAATTGCATGAAAAGAATAACTTTGCGAAAGATTTTGAATATTTTGGTGATCATAGCTGACATGAGAACAGGTGTTAGCATGATTCAGATGTGTATGGTGTCGACGTTACAAAGCTTCTGTATCAGATTTGCTGTCAATGCTGAATATGTTGTATTCTACACCCACATATAGATTGTTAATTTCTCCTTACTTGACTGTTTCACACATGAAAATTTTGGTGAAGTTTGCTGTTGGTGTAAGGTGTTACCCCAAAGTTAGTCACCCCAGCCCAAACTGTGATTTTCCATCTGAAAAATAAAAAAAATAAATGAAACAAACAACAAAACAAGCAAAAATGAACCCTTTAACACGTAATTTCCCTGTAAATCATAATTTAACATTTGCTATTGTAGATAAATATGACATATGTCTACACAAATTTAGCACTTACAGCAGTGTAGCCTATTTTTGCAAGGTCTGAAAAGGAAGCATTTCTCTTAGACCAGTAATGGTGTAAAGCCTCAGCAGGCTGACATGGAAGAAAGTGGCAAAGCACTCTCATGAAGAGCCCGAATGAGTCTCTGTTGCATTAGTCCAGAGGCCAGTGTCAAACTGACTGAAATGACATTGATCACCGTGGCGCCTCACTGCGCGATACTGTCAGCTCTCGCCGAGATACGGGTCATGCGTCTCCTTTTACTGATGATTTATTTCTCTGGGTTCAAGCGCTTTTCATTCGTTCTATGTTTGACACTATATTTTTCATGATAGGAAAAAATCGGAGGGATATTCTCAGGACTGGTACTTTTTGTCATAGGATAAGAGAAGCTTTCCTGCTTCCAGGGATTATATATTGGCAAGTGTTCAAATAGATGCAGGGAAAAAATGTAATAAAGACTGGCCTGGATAGTGTTATTAATTCAAATCCACTTAAAGCGTGTACTAACTGAAATAAATTTACAGGACAGCACAAGTTGAGAATGAGCAGGAACGCACTTTAAATGTGTTCTTGGAAAAATGGCAGTCTTCCAGATTTCTCTCTAGCAGAGAGTACATCCGAAGCCTCATGTTGTATGTGTGAAATGAATGAATGTATGCAAGTGACTGGGAGCCTACCCTGTATACGGTATGCGAGTGCTGCTGTAATATTTAAAGTGATCTGTGCCTTATCGCATGCCCTACACATTATATCAGTAGCGATGATGTGCCAGCCATACGTTTACCCGATGCATCATGCGTATGTTTGCACTGGACTCTTGCTATTTACTGCTGTGTATACAAATATATGAAACACGGAGGTAACTGGTTTTGCTTGTTTAACAGATCACATAAAGACAAAAGAGCTCGGACTTTACTTAACGCCTGCAGATATTTACTTAAGAAGTTTGCGCCCACTCCAAGTTAATACTGTATCTTATGTGCTGAAATGGAGTGTTAAGTGAAATGGACTTGTAATTGTTGCATTACCATTTTGCTGCTTAGTTGAATTAGTCCTAAGGAAAGATACCTTCAGTAACGTCAGCCCACTCCACCTGACTGCTATTTATAGTGTTGCAAATGTAACAAAGCTTTATTTTCCTCAGCTTCTTTTCTGTCCACTCGGGTATTTTAGAGCTGCTACAATATTTTACCTGTAGCAGCTCTACTTTTATCTACCAACATATTTGCCTGTTTTGGCTTCCATAAATGTTATCTTTTGTTCTCCACATTCCCCTATTTGAGTATCCAAATTTCCCTAAATTTGCAATGGTTGCCAGTGGGGTGAATGTTGCTGAGGCTCTGATAAAAATGATGGATGCTGCATTTACTTGAAAGGTAGGAAGGGATGTGGAAATGCAAATATTGGTCCAGTGTTCATGAATGACAAATGCAAATGAAGAACAATAGCTGGGATGTTGGTGGTGATGTTTTAGTTCTGTTTTACAATACTAGCGACATGTCATAATGCGTACAGTGTTTATATTATTGCATGTTAACAAGTTAATTTTTTTTTAAATGATATAATACATAATGCAACATGGTGACATTTGAGGGTCTTACTGTATTTGCAGTTGAATTAAAGATTCAAATCACATTGAGCCATTCTAATTGATGGAATTCATTCATTTAGTCATTCACCACTATCCTAAAATCAAAATTAAGCCTTCCACTAGAGTATAATTTATCTAAATGTATTTTATGCCTTTAATTTTACGTGATAAGAAGTTAATGTAATCATGTTGCAAATGTGAATCTGCTATGTGAGTAGCTCTGTGCATTGCAACACTGTGCCAGATCAGTTTACAGCCTGTAAAATGCTTACATTATAAGAGTGTTCATGCTCATAGGGTGCTGTGGATGACAATAATTAAGGCGTGTCAGAAACATTAGGCAGATTGTTTTGCACCAAAATATTCGAATTTGATAAAAAATGCAATAAATGGCTTATTTGCACATGCTACAACTAAGATTATGTTGCTGTATACAGCTGAAAATACTAGCAGAACAGAGTATGGAGGTTTGTCTTCCTTGTTGAAAAAAAAAAATCCAACAGGTAGTTCTACAATTTTTACAGAGATGTGAGTCATGCTCTTCTAGTCTGTAATATCCAGACTTACACACATTTGTGCAGTCTCATTCTCCCCATTAAACCCTAATATTTTTCATGCATTAAGTGATGGAATAATCATGTAGAGAACCTGGAACAATGAACAAGTTTAATAGAAGAATAATGAAATGAAAGGCTTACACATATGTGCACAAACAATTTAATAAGTTAGCAAAGGAGCAACAAATCACAAGACACTGCCATATGGTGTATTTTCAGACACTTGTATTGCGACTGTTTTTTATTTCGTGAAATAATATTGTAGCATAGAGTCATGGATAATTATTTGAGTCAACTGCACTGTTTCTTATATTGGCAGTCTTGAATTTATGAGCTGATCTATAACAGTAGTGAATTATTAAAAAGTTGTTGTTAAGAATCAGCAGCGTATTCTCTCCTGGGTGATTCCTCTGAGGTATTAGGTTGATTCAGTTTGTCCTTCAGTAACACGTGTGAGTGTGTGATGACGAAGAATGTCTATTTAACGGGTATCCAGTGCTGATTTTCGACCTTGTCCCTTGCGCACAGAGATTTCTCCAGATTCTTGGAGTCTTTTGATAATATGTACTGTAAATAATTAGATATTCAAAGCTTTCACAATTTTGCATTGAATAACATTCTGAAATTGTAGATTTCCTCTTGCATCTACAAATACTTGTTTCTGGTATTTAATTGGCAATTGGCCTTTCTGGATTTGAATACTTGTACGGTGATAAATTACTCAGTTTGTGCCAGTGTTGAAGTAAAATGAAAAGCATATGTTCTCATACATGACACTCAAAGGTTGTCAGTCATTTATTTTCTTCTTCTTTTTGTCTTTGCAGGATCCCAGAACTAAGCACAAGTTCAAGATCCACACCTATGGGAGCCCCACCTTCTGCGATCACTGCGGCTCTCTGCTCTATGGCCTCATTCACCAGGGCATGAAGTGCGACTGTGAGTAATTAAGTTTAAGAGAAAATTCAATCTGTGCTGTTTTCCACTTTAACTGCGCTTTCACAGATGAACATGTGTGGCACCACACTGATTGTGTCGTAGTTTAAAGCCATTTTTTTCAGCATGACTCTTCTCAAAGAAATATCACATGGGGATCTGTTCCCCTCCTCCTGACTTTCGCTCATTAAAATGACACATTGTCGCTCTTCAGTGTGCGGCTATGTTTGCTGCACCTTCTTAATAAGTCTTGTATCAAAGCTTTTCTGAGTCTTTATTAATATTTCTTCCTTAGTTGTCTTCCCTTTAATCTTGCATTAGTAGATTAAAGTCTGAAAGCCTTAATGAGCTCCTGCATTATCTGCTACATACTCCGACTGGCAGTTAGGTAAAATTATTGCTCCAGGGTGTACATAAATTGAGATGTGGAAATTATATTTTAGCAGATCAGCCACGCCTCTAGTCACGCCGCAATGTGATTACACATTTTGGTAGTTTTAAGCATTGCTAACACAAGGTTGTGCCAGGGAGTAACAAATAATACAACATTCTGAAGGAAGAATGTGTCAGCACCATAACCGGTTTTTATTCATTTTCACCTACTGACCTGATGACATGATGACGCAATCGCCATGCAACTGTTCCCAATCCATGAAACAGTTCAGCTGACTGACACACATGTATGAATATGGGTCATAACCTTGTTATAACCTCTCATTCTTTTTTCAGTCACTGTTGTTTGATTTGGATCAAATGTATAAACTTGCTTTGCTCTGAGATCTTATATCTTATATTTCCTCTGTCCCACCAGCCTGCGATATGAATGTCCATAATCAGTGTGTTATGAATGTGCCCAGCCTGTGTGGAACTGATTACACTGAAAGGAGGGGGCGTGTTTACCTCAAGTGTGAGGTCAGCGGAGATAAACTGCAGGTGACAGGTAGGCCTCATAACCCTTCTTAGACACTTAATGAAATGAGCTTAAAATGCAGAGGGGATGTATGTGAACTGACAGATTTATATTGACGTTAGATGCTTAACCTGCATTTGCATGTGTGTATGTGTCGCTCCACAGCAAATGGGATGAGGGTATAGATGGTTTCAGACGCTATTGCTCTGGTTCAGTTGCAAGCGTGGATCAATCTCAACGCTTTACCCTTATTGTCAATAATCCCTGATTGCCCACTTTCACACACACATTCACTGTCTATCCCTGCTGCCATTACCTGAATTGAACCATCCTCATTAATTCTGCCTCAACTCGGCCTGCTTCCGATGCACTGTGTCGAACTTCTAGCTACATAACTGGCCTTGAGACTATCGCCTATCAGTATGCCGAAAGCCTGTTCGCTTCTGGGTCATAGATCGATAAAATTTCTCCTGTTTAACATTCTGCTGTAAGAAACGATTCACAGTTTCGACACATTTGGAAGGCAATCCCAAACCAAATATGTACTCCTGCAGTGGTGTGTGGCCTGCTGCGTAGGCATTGTGTTGATACTTTTTTTAAACAGTCACGACTCGCTCTGTGTTCGCTGGATTTTCTGTGTAACTGCATTATCTCTGCAAAGGAAATTCAAGGCTTGTTTTATTAATTTATGTCCAGTCCAAATTATACACAGACAGGATCTGAGTGTTCTCCTTGTGAACAGGGTCATGGCGCTATAATTATATGTTTCTCTGTTATTAATTTGAAGGCTACTTTACATGATCATGTCACTGGCTGTTATTGGTCTTTCAATCGCTGATGCATCTGGTTTTCAAGAAACATCTATTAAGCTTATTAACAGATGTGATATATTGTTAATAGCATTTCCTTAGTGCAATATATAAAATAGTGATGACATGTTCCATAAACCTTCTAAAGGGGAAATTGTTTCTTGCAGGCATTTGTTATGATTATGTTAGCAGCCAAAAATCGAGTAAGGCTATGTTACAAATATACGGTACTGTGCAAAAGTCTTGTCTCAAGCAGCCTGTCAGCAAAACACATAATTTGTTTTCATTTATTTTGTTGAATCTGTGTAAAATGCCAAAGACAACACAGTTTGATTGAGAGTTATAAAACAGTATTACTGCACCAACAAGATGATTCCCAAAGAGCTAGTAGCTGAACACTTGGCATATCTTGGCATGCTGTGGAGTGTGTCTTTGAAAAAACTGATGAAACTGGACAAGTGAAGGATAAAAGTCTTTGTCTGTGTGTTGTTTGTCCTGTTTTATTGACATCACCCTTAACCGTTCAACGACAGATCGGCGCCCCTCCGTGAGCCTGGTTCTGCTGGCGATTTCTTCCTGTGAAAAGGGATTTTTTCCTTCCCACTATCGCCAAGTGCTTGCTCAAAGCTGGTCGTTTGATTGTTGGAGTTTTCTGTGTATTATTGTAAGATATTTACCTTACAGTATAAAGTGCCTTGTGGCAACTTTTGTGATTTATCTAAATAAAACTAAATAGAAAAAAAAAGTTAAAAAGAAGATGTGCCAAACATAAAGACTCAAGAGTATTCAGAGTATGTTTTTAAGAAATAAGAAAAAGTCCAGAAGATATGACAGGACCTGAGAGATGCATCTGGCCCTTGAGTTGATGCATTTGTTGTTGACAGAAGACTCATCATAAATGGTCTCAGTGGAAGGCCGTCTGCCAAGAAGTCATTTAGACAGGAGAAAAGGCGGAGGCATGACACATGAGGAGTAACTGATTTTGAAGATTTTGTCATTTTTAATGTCATACCAGTTTAGGATAAAGATTCATATCTCTCAACACCATGTAGTAAGTTGTCTCTACACATCAAAATGTCTCAGGATTAAGGATGGATATTGACTAAAATATAGCAATTCCGATTCCATTATGAATATCACTTCTCGATTCCTTATTGAGAGTCACCACCATCTCTATGCAACGTATCAAAGACATTACAATTGTGCAAATAAATTGCATGCAGTGTGGTCAAATGTTTGTGCATGTTGGAGGTATTTTTCCTCTTTGTTGTGATCAGTGTTGGGGTTGTCACGCAAAAAAAGTGATTATCACCGGAATTACACAGAACGCTTTTGTTATAACACTTGTTACATTACTTTCATGTTACTCTGTAAAACAAAGAAACACATCAACATACAATCCCTACTTTAATGAGAACACATATGATCTTTCTCTTAGTATTTGGGTATGAACACAAAGCCAAAAACACAGAGCAAAATGAAAAACTAGCACAAAGAGACTTCAAAGCGATCGGTTCAGTACAGTAGAAACATGAACAGGTAGAAATGGAGGTTGTAGCCTGATTTCTCATTTATTTATTTCCTGTTGAAGGTCAGGGTCTGACTGTTGGGCTGGGGTCGGCATTCACTTAGCTTTCACATAACTCTGGGCTCTTGGCTAGCTTAGCGTTAGCATGCTTTCTGTGCAGGTGATTGCAAAGAGTCAAAGTTGTGTTAGTAGCATAATGCAGCTGTTTCTGCCCTGAAGTCAGTTTCTACTTTACCGTTGCAATCTCGTCCTTGTCTGCTATGAAAATGAAAGCACTGATGATATTCACGCTTTAGACTGCACCTCTATTTTTCTCCTCCAACACACCAACTGAAATCAGCTGATTGCAGTGCAAGTGTAAGTGGAATCATAAGCAGTATCAATATGCAAGTAGAGTAACAATTCCAAGGATTTGGACTACTGGGATTCCCATCCCTACTCAGGATGACACATCTTGAGCACAGGATTGTAAAAAGAAAAAAAAAATGCCAAAGGTTTTTGACCTCATGTGAAATCTATTTCCTACTTTTTCCACCAGCTGGTGTCATTTTGTTTCAGTCTGTCTGCGTTTCTGTCTGTGCGTGTGTTTGACACAGTATAGAATAACACAGCATATCCAGCCAGACAGATACATAACTGTGTGACTACAGATAATTTACAACCATAAAAGACAGAGTCATTAAACTTCGTATCCAGGTGTGCAGTAATGATCAAAATGAATGCTGAGTTTGAAGACAGTTGCGGTCCTACTTATGAGCACTGAGCAAAGAAAGCTGAAAAAAGGTGCAAAAGGATTGATGTCCCTTCTGACTTAAGGCCTCCTGTCCCATTTTTCTCTCTCTTTGCTTTTTAGAATGTTCCTATCACAAGATAATCTCTAGTTTCTATATAGTCCATTCATCCATTCGCTTCTGCTTATCCTTTTCAGGGTCGCAGGGGGCGCTGGAGCCTATCCCAGCTGTCTTAGGGCGAGAGGCAGGGTACACCCTGGACAGGTCGCCAGTCTGTCGCATGGCTAAGACATAGACACAGACAACCATTCAAACTCACATTCACACCTATGGGCAATTTAGAGTTTCCAATTAACCTATCCCACTAACTGCATATCTTTGGACTGTGGGAGGAAGCCGGAGTACCCGGAGAGAACCACCCACACAGAAAGATCCCGGCCTGACGGTGGAACTGACCTCTGGACCTTCTTGCTGTGAGGCAACAGTGCTAACCACCGTGCCACCGTGCTGCCCTAGAGAGCCTTTTACCGTACTTTCTATATAGTTTATGTGTTTATTCATCTTTTGCATGGCTAGCCAATTTCCAAATATAAATACAGCATACAACAAGATGAAGTGTTTTCGTTTATAAATAACAAATCATTTCAGTTTTCAATTGTTCAATTTGCAGACAGCATAAAATAATCCTTTCAGAGCAAATAATGTCTGACCAGCTGCTGTCGTTAAGCTGAGATAATTTCATACATAATCTGTCAAATGTATTTGCTGTTACATTCCCAACTAAACGTGGCACAAAATGAACACTGTCAGATTGTGTTAGATGCTCCCATTTGTGCAGATTCTTCAGTATTCGGTATACAGCTGTTCTGGGAGGTGTGGTGTTAATTGTGCATTACTGAATAAAACGCTGTTATCAATAGGGACGGTTTGTACCAGCTTAATAATAATGATGCCAAAGGTACAAGAAAAAAATGGGAGCAGAAAAGACGTTTTTATAGCATTCTGTGCAAAATATAAAACTGCAAAGGAATGGTTAATATTGATTTTTAGCTCTTTATATAAAAGGTTATAAAAATAGTGGACTGCAGACAGTGAACAGTTGCCCAACTGTGCAGTTTATAATGAAAAAAAAAGAAGAACCCACCAGTGTGTGTGTCGTGTTGGAACCCATTTTGTGTTGTATTTCAAGGCATGCTGTAAATCCCCTGGCTGAAATGATGCATTAGCACATTAGCTAGAACAATAGTGATGGCAGGGAGTTGACAGCAGGCACACATAATCACTGAATTAACTGGCTAAAAGGGGTCAGTGCATTACAAGTCCCTGCTGAACTTCACTGACATTCACTTATCAAATTAACACTAGAAGAAACAGGGTCAGTGTTGGCAGGGAAATGGTGCCAATGTTAGGGAATATGTTTTGAGTGAGGAGCAAAATTAATTGGATGGTTATGTCATTTCTGTGCTTATCTAAGTGTTATCTAAGCACATTTTTTTGTTTTTGTTTTCCTGGGCTAAAAATATAAAATGGAAAAAGGAACAGATGGTCATTTATTGGTACATAAATCAATGATTATGACTGATGTGGACTAATTTCATGCAAGATAATGCAAATACCTGACTCTGACCTTTGGCACTATTAGTGGAATTATTGCAGTTTATAGTAGTAATACACTTACCCGCCGGGTTAAGCGTTGGGATTTTAGGACTGTAATTTATCATTTGGATGCAAAAGAACGCTTAAATGTTTAAACAGAGTTCAAGTGTGACAAAAAACAAAGTACAACCATACCCATGAATAACCAAGATTGGGTTTATTCATTCAAGAGTGCTCTGCAAGAGTGGAGCTGTTATAGTTCTCGCTCTCCTCCTCGCTTTTGCACATTCAGTCTCATCTGGTTGCCAAATTCAACAAATAATAATAATATCCTGCTGGCATTTTTGGCTGCAGCTCCTTCAGAAGCATTTCAGTCCAGTATTTCTTTCATTTTTGCTGAAATCTGCACTGCCAGCGTATCTCAAGATAACAAAAGGTGTATTGTTTTGCACATTTTCACACATACTATATGCCACTGCGTGTGAAAATGCCTGCTAATTTTAAGCTTACATGTGTTTAAGAGCTCACGAGTGTGCACGTGTCTACATCGGGAACAGGAAACCACCGTTATCACCTCTAGCAGCGTTTCCTTTGTCTCTCGGCCTCTGAGGAACATACGATCAAATTCCTGATGTGGACTCAGCGAGTTGAAATTTGCATGTGAGCTCTGGTTAGTGTTATCATGTGCGTGTGTGTTTGCGTGTAGGTGTATTTGTGTAGAACTGCTGTACCAGCTTGCAGCCCACTCGAGCCAGATTGCATTGCTGATTACATTAACTGCTGTAGATGCCCCGCAGACAGCCTGCCAAACAGAGTCCCATTACAGCCAGTCAAAAAGTTTACAAAGAAGGTGTAGCAGACAGCTGGGAACAATAAAGTCCACATCATTTTCACATGCGTCGTTCCACACTCAGAAATATGAGTATTTACAGATTCACAGAGATGTCTTTTGCTTTTTCATATAAAGTTGCACCACAAATCAGCAGCTTGGGTAAAAATTCTCTCACATGTAAAACATGAGTAGAGTTGGAATGGGCAGAATTAGTAGCGTGACATGGTGCCTTTAAGTGGAGAAGGAAAACTTGATTTCCTGTGAGTGGATAATGATTAGTGTTAGAATCCTTCAGCCAGAACTACAGTTCTTACACAGTGTGCTGTGATTGAAGAGTTTCTCCAATTTCCTCGAAATTCCCCAACTGGCCGGAGCCAAAATGTTCAACAGGAAGTGACATAGATGCCAAGGGAAGCAGCTGCGCTTTAAGCAGATGAATGAACTCACACATAAACCTCAGTAATAATAACAGTATGAATAATAAGGAGAATAAAATGTGTCATTTAATAACAGCGGGAGGTGTTTGTGCAGTTTGCGGAAACATGCATGAGCTGTTAAAGTGTGTTTTGTCAGTTGGAGCGAAATGGAGAAAGGGATACGGTGAGGAAGACAAAAGGAGATTTCTGTGGTGAAGGACGGAGATAACCCACTAACCTTGTTTGCTGCCTCTTATTCCTGCGCACGGCTCTTCTCTGTTAGTTGGCTCCGAGACAACAGCCCTCCTGTTTTTTGTTTTTTCTTTTCAACAACCTTATTGTTCATTGATTCTCTGCAAATTTTTCCAGAGTTGGAGAAGTCTTTTGGTAGAGAGCCTTTTACCGTACTTTCATTTTTCTGCTTGTTTACTGCGCACGAATGTAACAAATGAATGGGTCAAACTCAGTTCAGGCCTAGCAAATTGACTCTAAAGTATCACTGGGGGAGGCTTAACCTCATTTCATCCTTCAACAATATGTACTTTTATCCGCTGCAATCATAATAACTCAGTCAGTTACAAAAAATTGGCACAACTCTTACCATTACATCTATTAATCTAGGCAGTATATAAAATACTGAACCTCACAGGGATTCCCTTCATACTTTTGCCTGACTTTTAAATACTCCAGCTAGGCGATGCCTTGTTTGGGTCCCAAAGAAAATTGCTTCTAATCTTCTCCTGTTAGTTTGCTACTGATCTCTCTCTCTCTCTCTCTCTCTCTCTCTCTCTCTCTCTCTCTCTCTATATATATATATATATATATATATATATATATATATATATATGTAGAGAGAGAGAGAGAGAGAGAGATAGAGAGAGATAGAGATAGATATATAGATAGATATATATTGCAGCCCATACATTGTTCAAAACACTTCTCACACTGCAGTAAACAGCTGACACTAAGAGGAGACTCCAGACAGACTGTAGGAGGACGTTCTGCATAGGCCGACTCTCTCATAACCTGATAGTTATGAATCACATATGAGTAACCTGATACTGATTGCGTCCCTGCAAACATTAAATTAATAATACAATTTGCATTTAAACAGGTGTATCCTTAATCTCGGTCTCGTAGGGGGTCAGTGAGTCAGTAGATTTAAGAAAAGAATGGCAGTAATGAGCAACAGTGCGTTAGACATTCTTAGTCTTTCATATATAAAACCAGATATTTACTCTACAGAGACAGCACAAGCTTAACCCTGGGTAACCCAGTTCTTCAAACTAGCATCATTCACCACCCATCTCGCCTTCCTTTTATCTTTGCTTTAACCTTCCCATTAGACTTTTGTGTCTTCCTTCTTCAAATGTGCCTCTGCTACTTGTTACATTATAGCTGCTGTAGGAGTTTTACATGTAGGTGCATTGTAGGTGTGTGTAGGTCAGATTGGCAGCAGTGGCTATAGATGTGGGTGGATCAGTGAAGCCAGATTTTACTGTTGAACCTCGGAGGTGTAGTTACACTTTACAGTAACAGAAAAAAGAAATCACCCTCGATGTTGTTAACATCTTCTGGCTGATGGAGCTGCAGTTGCTTTTGCAGTTTTCTTTTCCTGTTGCTGCTTTTGTGGTTTTCTCATTACTGATAATGTTTGCCAAAAATAGACAGCGTGAGGTTCGAATGAGATCCTGACAGTACTGCTATAATTCGTTGCAAAGTATTTGGTTTCTACAAAACATCAGACCAAGCAGCAAAATTAACAGCTTGTTTGTCCTTCCAGCCATAAAGGAAAATACAAATTGTTTAAGCATGTATGTAGTTTTTGTGTTCATGGTCAAGTTGCCAAGGACGAGATGAAGTGACCCAGTGTATTTGTATTTGTGATAGCTTATAGTAATAGTCACGTTGCAGTTTCATGCACGCAGACGGTTTCTAAAAGTTTTCCTGTCACATTTTGGATATTTGTTTGCCAATATATTCCTCACAGTGTTCCATCAGTTTTGTAGTACGTCCCCTTTCTTACCTTTTCTTCCTATTGGTCAAACGTCAAATGTCCAAATAAAAGCAGTTTAATTGTGCTTAAATGAAGTGTTCATCCTCACCTGTTACCAGTAAGTGCATTCTCCATTCGATATAATTCAACACAAGTCTTTACTCTCTCAATCCAAAGAGGGCTGGCTGGAAGGCACAGTTGGGGTCGGATCAAAGCTCTGTCTGAGTTATGGCGGAGGTTACGTGGGTTGCCGAACTAAGACTGCCCAACGACAAGCTGCATCCACTCTGCAGCATGTTCTCCAAGTAATTTCCATTTCTTTGTAGCGTCTGAGTCATTCTGCAGAAAACCCAACAAGTTCTTGCCAAGAGAAAATTCACTTTAAAATCCCGCTATTAAATTTTCCCAGTGAATCAGAGCTAAGACGGAGCAGCTGACAGCACTTGTGACGCTACCGTTGCCAACGTTTTTCCACTGCAGGGTGTTGGCCACTGGCACAGCAGTGTCTCCAGCCCGAAGACTGTGCAGTGAGCTCTTTGGCTCTACAACTGCGTCCTTGTAATGAAGATATGCACAATCTGAACAGTACGATGAATATATTAATTATTTGAAACAAACTTCACAGCTCTTTTAGCGCCCATTACATTTTCAAGTTTTAATAAATTCATTGCATTCGCTGAGATAATATCCTCACTCATCAAAGTAGTAACAAGCACACACATTGAAATTTATGTGGCCTGCTTGTGCAGGCTGGTCATTCAATTTCCCTTATGCTCATGTAATGTAAGATTACATTACATTCTTTCAGGCCATTTTGTAAATACTGGGCTTTCAAGGGACAGACACACTTAAGGCACATTTACTCAGGGAGGGTTTGCACACAGTGTTTACACAAGGAGGTGAAGAACAAACATGGCCGGCCTCATTTTTGAAGTCAGGTCATCCTGCTTCAGCCGAAGACGAGGCTTTGTGCGTCTCTGTACATGGCTTCGCAAAGTAAATAAAGACTTGAAAGACTGTGGCTTACCACAGCATAATATTGGGTTGTTGTCATATCCATGCACACACTCTCTTATAATACACTCTTTATTTGTGAATCATAGCTTTGTAGATCATGGAGATAGTGCTGTTCCAGCGGTTCTGGGGGATTATAAAAAAACAGCCATAGAACACATCAAAAATCCAATCTGGGCCAACACCGTTGTGCCAGATTAAAGCTAAGCTAAACT
This sequence comes from Benitochromis conjunctus, assembly GCA_015052645.1. Lineage (NCBI taxonomy): Eukaryota > Metazoa > Chordata > Actinopteri > Cichliformes > Cichlidae > Benitochromis > Benitochromis conjunctus. The sequence continues at coordinate 68,226 of VOQK01007813.1, read as the reverse complement.
AAACTAAACTGTCATCACAAACAAAGCGTTGTTTATTTCAATACTGTAATCAGAGCATTTACAGTAATCACTCAAAATCAGCAAGAAGAGGCAAGTAGAAGCAGCTGTTTACAGTTTTCAGCGGCCTCTCTCTTCACTTCCCCGCTGTTTCCTGTCTGTCTTTGAATCCGTGCGATAGGGAGAGAATCTAATTAGAGTCAAAAGTTTTGTTTACACGCATGGAAAGTCAGCAAGCTAAGAAACCAAACTCAGTGGCGACTTCTGTCTGTTTCTGTTGATCTCACCTCCCCCGTTTCTCTAATATTACAGCGTACACTAATAGTAATCGCATCCAGTGCATCCAGAGCAGGCAAACGTCGTAATAGTGCCTTATATGGATATAAAAAAGTGGCAGAACTGAAGCCATGGATAACGTTAAAAATGACACAAAATGTTTTAATTGATATGACAAAAAGATGAATGTATATAACTAAAATATAGTCCTCATTTTGATTGTTTGCATTGTAAATTTAGTTGTTCTGGCTTCTTAACCTAAAGCTTCATTTTTCTAATACAATTAGTTGCTGACAAACAGTAATGAATGGAAATTTGGTTAGAGTTGTGGAGGAGCTTTAACAGAGCAGCCTGATTGCAGGGAAACTGTTGCTTTCAATCATGTTGTGCAGCTTGCTTCTGTGCTATTAACAAATGAATGCACACACAGACTCGCTCCTTCCTTCAGTGTCTCTGTGGACCTCAGAAAACAGCTGAACTTTGTTGCTCCGGGATTTGTGCTGCTAGACTCCCAGAAGTCATGTCATTGGTATTCCCAGTGTGTTGTCGGTGTCCTGCCTCATCTCCCTCCTCTCAGCATGTGCACACTCCCTCCACACCATTTTAACATATGGCTCTGCTTTTCATCACATCAGTTGTTGCTTGTTTGGTTTTTCTTATCTGGTTTTTGCGTTCTTGGTTTTGTGGAACAGAAATGGGCAGAAGTGGTTTTGTAAGTAAACATGCATATTTGCTGTAATCCACCAAACACGCAGATGCAGTTTTCAGCTCACGTGGACTTACACAACAACAATAACAACAACAACAACTATCAGAGCTATTTGGCCCATGTAGTCGTCTATGGGAAATAGTGTGGAGCAAGTTTTCTAAGTGTGTGACTGAGAAAATCAATAATGAAATCTAGCTGAGCCAAAGAAATCAGGAGCACTCATCATATGTGAAAAGAGACAACTAGAAGATCATACTAAGATGATATAATATGCAGCATTTTACAGATGGAGGCCCACCCAGAGGTGTAAAAAAAAAACAAAGGTGTTTACATATTTGATATTTGGTATTTGATTTCAAATGTAGTTTCCCTTTAACCAACAGATTTCTACAACTCAGCAAAAAGCTCACTCAGAAATTAAGACTACTCACATATCTGGTTTGTTTTATGGCACACAGTTGTGTGTGTGAGCGCTTGGCCTGCAAAGCTCAATTAGACAGTCTAGAATGCCCCCTACTGATCAGAACTGGAAGTACAGCTTTGCAATGGCTTTCAGGGACACTTCAGTTACTTGTTCCTTATAAATAGACTGTAAAGACATAATGTTGTGGACAAAGCAGAGCTAAAATTCAGACGCACAGTTTCTCACATATACAAATATTAAGTATTTAATTCCTTTTTTCCCCTCTTTATTATGTTGTGGTTACCATTAAAAACAGTCTGATCAGAAGACTAGCTAACACAGTCATTTATATTTCAGTTATATTAAGCCTGACTGCTAATTATTCAAACTCACATGCACAAGACGCCAAGAAGTGTCCCTTTTATATGCTTTACAGAATGCCTTTTGGGTCCCAGGTCTTGGCATACATAAGGCCAGAGTATGAATTATTCAAAACCTGACCTTTACCGTCAGGATGAAGAAAAAACGTCTGGTTTAGTTCAGCTTGCAGCACATATTAAATTCAACTTCACTTGAATATTAGATATATAATCAGGGCATAACCATTCACTGGACTACAATTGTAGATTTGCACAGCACTTCGAGATTTAATCGACCTTGTAGATTTACGCTACCACTTTTCTTCTATTCTGTTTTTGTCATTTTAAAAATAGCCCATGTGAATTCAGGTCTGAGACTACAGCCATTTTTATAGCAGTTAGAGCCGCTGCTCTTTTAGGGCTACAGTGCCCACCAGCTGTTATGTCAGGAAGAAGAAGGCATGTTTTCATTTCCATTGCATTTTCTTCTGTTCGAGACATGGAAATAAAATTGAAATGAAGGTTTTCCTACAGACTACAAATCTACTGCAGAGTGCATCTGTATTAGAATGAACTCAATAGCAAATCCAGTTTACAGCTGTTCTTTGAAGATACGTATTCAACACATCTTGACTGGATTTCTAAGAAAGCAGAAGGTTGTCAGTTTAGGATCGCTCAGTATCTTCCCACACCTCAAGTTTCTCTTGGAAACGTCTGACGCTTTTTTGAAGTGCGCTCTATCTCCTTCTCTGTGCATGTTCTACAGCAGCTTGCTCATCAGTCATCAAACTTCACACCCGATTATCATCACTCGAAGCCCGAATCCTCCACCACAGGTGCTGAGAATACAATAGACCATCACTGAAGTGTTATATACTCTTTTCAAAGAGTCTGTTGAGATTGTGCACAGCCCCGCTGAAGCTGTTTTGTGGAAGATTTTACTAAAAGGTCAAGTCATTACTTATAATGGCTACAATGTGTTTTATTCTGAAAAATCCAGTAGAAAATTGTGCCGTGTTTTTACCCTCTTCTTGGAGCGTCTTGACATTTGCAACAGCTGCTATACTAACCCAACAGTGTCAATCCCTTATTGATTTTGTTCATTTATCCCTCCTAATCCTGCCAATCTGTATAACATTCAGAGTTGAAACGCTGGGTTTAGCACTTATGTCTCGCATTCTTAACGCACTGGCTTAGCGCCTTCTTTTCCAGGTCAAAGATCATTTCGCTTTGTCAGCCCACCGTTGCAGCGTGACTGACAGGGCCACATGGGGAGACGTCTCCGATCTCCAGGGTATGAGGTTTAACAAAGCAGGCAGGCATCCATCCCTATCTCTGCGGGGACGCTAGATACATTGTGTGTCGATAAACATACTCTGTGTACATCTGACTGTGTGCAGGGAGGTGTATATTTATGTGAGCATGTGAATCTGTGTGTGTGTGTGCGTGTGTGTGTGTGCACTGTACTGCAGCCCAGATCTGGCAGTGCTCCAATGCTCAAAGCTAATGGAGTGCTAATGTCCCTGGTGTGCCCTTGTTTACCGAACAGCTAAATACAGAAGGGAGAGAAGAGAACCTTCGCCCACTTAAGCATGACACAGTTCGCAAATTAGAATCACCGTTCTCATAACACTTCCTGCATTTGCTCCCATTATGGCTCGGATCCATAAATAATCCTCACAGGCTGTGCCTCGCTGGTTGATCTTGACCTGTGGGTGTTCACCTGTTGATTTAAAGAGAGCAACTGTTCCTTATGATCAAGGCACTTTGTACTGTTGTTATTAAGCTACATATGAAAGGAAATATTAATGACTATCAGATGGATATTAGGTTGCATTTATGCTAAACTGATATAGGTGATTTATAAATGTGGCACGGCAGTACGGTGCAGTGGTTAGCACTGTTAGCCTCGCATGATAAAGGTCCTGGGTTCAATTCCATCAGCCAGCTGTGACCTTTCTGTGCTTGCTTGGGTTCACTCCACGTACTCCAGCTTCCACTGTCCAAAAACATGCATGGGGTTAGGCTAATAAACTGGCTATAGGTGTGACTGGTTGTCTGTGTCTTTGTGTTAACACTGCACTAGAAGGCTGTGGCTGTACTCCACCTTTTGCCCTATGAAAGCTGGGATAGGCTCCAGTCCCCCTGCAACCCTGAATACGTGGAATAAGAAGACGGATGGATGGACAGATGTGGCAATTTTTTATTTGTACCCTTCATCTTTTTCAGTGACTGAAGCCAGAAACCTCATTCCCATGGACCCCAATGGCCTGTCTGATCCATATGTGAAGCTCAAGCTCGTACCAGATCCCAAAAATGAGACCAAGCAGAAGACCAAAACGATCCGCTCCAGCCTCAACCCCAAATGGAACGAGACGTTCAATTTGTGAGTACACTGGTCCATCTTCAGCCTCTGTTCCACTGTAGGCTGTAGTATGGCAAAGATTATAAATGAACAGAGGATAGCGGGGGGGGGAAAGAAAAATGTATTTAATGTTTAAAGTACCGGTATTAAAAACTACTCTGTAAGCAAATGTGTTATGTTTTATTAACCGTAATGTGCTGTACAGCAAGCTGAGGAATACAGATAAAGACCGCAGACTATCAGTCGAAGTGTGGGACTGGGATCGGACCACGAGGAATGACTTCATGGGAGCCCTTTCCTTTGGCGTGTCAGAGCTCATGAAGGCTCCAGTCTGTGGCTGGTAATGCTGACTTGTTGAATGTCCAGTTACTGTTGATCTTTATTTATTGTTTAGAATGACAGAGCATTGATTGATGTAACAAAAGATATTGGAATAGTAATGACTTTTATGTTACTGTTTGTATTTAAACTGTTGTTCTTAAATAGTTGTGCATCAAAAACAACAGTAGAATCAAAAATATCAGTAGTTTAAGCTGTCCTCAGTTGCCCCTTGGTACCCAGTAAATGCCCTATATCACAGCTTACATCCAGGTTCTAACAAACACAACGCCCTCTGATGTAAACAGAATGCTTGGATACGCTCACATTTCTTTATTTATTACCTTTAATTGATAATTGTTAAGACTGTTGGTTTATTGCCAGCTATGTCCAGGCCAAGTAGATCAAGCGCACTGGAAGAGTAGAAAGGTAACAGAAGGAGGGGAAAGCAGACAAAAGAAATGGCCTGTTTTTGTAATCTGTCCGTGTTTCTCATTACGACCATCTTCTTTGTCTTTGTTTCTTCCCCTCACTTCCTGTCATGTCATATGTCTCCTCTCAGGTATAAGTTATTATGCCAGGAGGAGGGGGAGTACTACAATGTTCCCATCTCAGAGGAGGATGATGGTAATGAGGAACTGAGGCAGAAATTTGAGGTGAGGACTTTACTAAAATAATCAAAGCTGCACAATCTTTTCTTTTGGAGTATCTTCAAACTGCATGGCACAAAGACAGGAACTTTTATTACACGCTCCAGGCTGATGTGGATCGATCAGATCCTGCCACCCTGTCCAGCAGAATTATCCAACTGTCACATGCTCTCCTGGACTGCAGATAACCGCGTGACAGCTGCAGCTTTCACAGACCTCCTCGGCGTGCTCTCTTTGAATTCTGAGGCTTCACTTCTACTTTACATTTTTTTTGCATGTTTGTGGATAATGGTTGTTATTTAATTCTAGCCAGAACCAAAACTTCCATGATAAAGATGAATGCAGAAAGGGGGATCCGCTTTAGTAATATAGAGTGAATAAATAAGCAGGGGATCTTCTAGAACAGCAGTAGACAAACATGAGACTCGTGAGTGTTCTCCGTAACACATTAAAAGAATGAGGAAAATAATCAGCTCCTCCTACTTTGCAGTAATGTTGAAGCACACATTGTGTTAAAAAAGATATTATTTGTTAAAATTGTAAGATACAATTTCATGTTCTTCTTGTTCTGGCCTGCTTGGAGTGAATTATTTCACCTGGTAGTCTCTGTCACATTGTGCAATGAAAGTCCAGGTCTCTAGAAGATGTTTTTAAGGTTACTTTCCACGACCTTTCTGCTACACATAGTTGAGAATAAAGGGGGTGGATAGAATGAGAAAGAATAGTAAGTCAGGCTGGGAAAGGTCACGGCTGCGACTAACAGCTATTTTTTAGAATGTGTATCATGAGAGAAAAAACCAAACAAACAAACCTCATGCTCATTAATCTGGATTCAATACGAAGCTCGATCGGGGTTTTTACATATGTGCGTATTTTTAAGTATATGGAAACACTTGGAAAAATGTTTGCTTTAATGCCCAAAAAATCATTTCCTGTTCCGATTTTTGCAGCTTTACAAAACATGTTCATTACATTAAAGGAGAAGCTGGCCTGTGTAATGACACAGTAACAGGTCAGTGTAGGAAATACAGTCAGAGAGGGTGACGGTGCAGTTGTGTTGCGTTTGTCTTGATAACAGGAACAAAGACCAGCCGCGAACAAGTTCCTCACAGTGCGTGACGCATCTTGGTCAAAAATGTGGTGATTTTTCTCTCTTACACAGACGCTACAGTAGTGTACTGTGCAAATGTGCAGTGCATAAACAGACTGCTTTGATGGAACAGGTATTTTCAACATTGTTCTGGTTTTTCAGATCGATTAAATTGCCTTTAAGAGAATCCCAGCGCAGTCATCATATCCCTCTCATGGAGCTCAGAAATAATTGTCTGGCATCTGTAGATGTAATGTTTCATCCACTTGACTTTAATGAATGTTTTTTTTTTTTTTTAGAGTTTTTTTTTATGGCCTGAGAA
>VOQK01007813.1:28426-58475 GCA_015052645.1 Benitochromis conjunctus | reverse complement strand
CCAACATTTCAGCTTTCCTGCTTTTTGCTGACAACAACCACCAGCAGTGTGTTTTACTTTATTTAAATGATAGCAATTTGTTAATATAGCTAGAGTAATTTATTGGACAGTAATTGGACAAGAAAACAAATGCAAATCTCAATGTGTGCCACATAACTCTGAATACTTTAATAAATCAGGTTTATCAAGTCATTTTGTATCATATGAGCTCCAAAACGGCTCATCAGTCTTATTTCATCTCAATCATCTTGAATTGTGCCTGTCAGTCAGTGTATTCTGGCAAATAGTGGGCTAATGGCAAGTATAGGTTATCCAGCAATTAAACAGAAAAATCACTTAAGGATATTTTGTGGTATTTTAGTAAATGAATTGACTCATATTGAATATTTATCTGTATGAAAACGGTTTTAGTGGTTGTAGACATAAATTTTAAAAAAGTGGCAAAGAACGCGTTGTCATCTCTGTGAGAAAAATCCACGACAAAGAAGCTTGAATATGTTCTGCCATTATTTAGGGGCTTAAAAACAAGTTTTATGCATTTTTTTAAGGCTAACATTTTAGGTATCCACGATCATTGTCCTTTCTGAATTGCACATTGCAGCCGCTTTATGATATATGCTTTTCTTTTAACCATTTAACCCTCAGACACTTTGTTCTACTCTGAGTGTAGAAAGCCAAACTTGGCCCAGCTAAGAAGGTGATCACTGAGACTGATGACAGCCACTCCAGCCAGCTCCCATCCAACAGCCTGAACCAGGTCAAACTCAGCGACTTCAGCTTCCTAGCTGTGTTGGGGAAGGGAAGCTTTGGAAAGGTGCGCGATATGCAAAGTTGGAAGACCAAAGTGCATTCGACTCTACGTCGAAATGGTTTTTACCTAGCCTACCTTCTGTCTCTCCAAAGGTGATGCTAGCAGAGATGAAGGCCAATGAAGAGCTGTATGCTATAAAGATCCTGAAGAAGGATGTGGTAATCCAGGATGATGATGTTGAATGTACCATGGTGGAGAAGAGAGTCCTGGCCCAGCAGGACAAACCGCCCTTCCTCACATACCTCCACTCGTGCTTCCAGACAGTGGTAGGTAAAAGGCTTCTGGATGTACCAGGATAACTCACTCGAGGTCAAGTCAGGTCAAATTAATTCATCAGGCAGCTTTTAGCTAAACAGCTTAGTCATAAAGTCCAGGAGAAGGCAGCAAAGAACATTTATGACAAGTCCAATTAAAAAAAAGAGAGAAAGGCGAATAGTGTAACCCCAATTAGAAGGTGAGCTCTCTCTCTCTCTCTCTCTCTCTCTGTGTATAAATAAACAAAAGGCTTTGTTACAAAGGGTACCCTTAATATCTCTTTTTTTCACTCAGCAAATGTAATAATCTAATGAAAATGTAAAATGTTTTGAGTAAGTAGTGTTGTGAACTTGCATGAACTCTGCAAATCCATTATAGTCCATATGCAAACGAAGTCGATGGCTTCCTTAATCTGAATGTCTCTTTGTAAAATCTGCAAATTGCAAATGAATGTCTACCAGCATTCAGCTTTCTGAGAGAGGCCAGGCTAAACTATAGCAGCTGATTAGAGCTGAAGAGCTGGCAGGCGAGGCAGAGGAAATAGGAAGAGACACAGCTTGGCATCACTCATAGCATATTCATGAATAGACACACACGCACTCACATACGCACTCATGCACATACGCTCACACCCATTCTCCTACAGAGAATAACAAAAACACACTTACTCCTACACTGTCATGACCTCTTTGTCTAGTTTCACATTTGCTGTGCAGACCTTTTCCTGTGATGCCCATACTCCAGCATTTTCTTTATGTGACTCTTTTAAATCTGTGAAATAGTCCAAATGTTTTAAATGTGTCTATTTTGTTGAAACTGATCAGTGTTTGAGTTGTTTTTTTTTTTTTAAACTTTTACACTTGGATAATGTTTCATTTGATTTTACTGTTTCTCCAAAATACATTCAGGTTCATTCTTTTCAATGTAAAAATAGTGCCACCGATCGTGAAATGGTCTGATTGAGTTTTCTGTGATCCTCGAGATATTTCTGTTAAAGAAAATATACCTGCATCACAAAAAAGGACTAGTTCTTATTCTAATTGTTATTGTTATTACTTTGTAGAGATTTTACACATTAAATAATCAGAGATACAACAAAATAAATAATTTCAAAAAAGATTTACTTAATATTTTGCCCAGTTTTATAAATCTGCACAGCAGCTGTCCTTTTAAAACACAGTTAGCTTAAATGCACGAGTTTCATGCAGTGCTTTGCTTATGTTCTGCTAAGACAGCATGCTATCAACATCGGTTCCACTGAAGTCAAACCCTTTACTGAGGCATTTTCAGTAAAAGAGGCATTTTATATTAGAGGCGCTGAGAGGTCGAGAAGCTATAATGTGCATTTTGCTGAAGGCGCTGTCATTGCAGTGCAGTGAGGGTCACAGCACACACAGTCCAGGGTAAGGCCCACTTTGCCAAGAGTGGTGACATTTGGTGTCAGACCTGGTAGAAGGTTCAGCTGTGCTGTCACCATGGGTCTGTTGTTATTGTTTTGTTTGTAAGAGACCATCAAACACATGCGGACTGGGGTCAGGCCAAACTTGTCACGGGCAGTAAGGGACCAGCAGTAGAACACAAAGAGAATATTTCCTGACAGATGTCTGTGTTGAGTGTTTTCATTTTCCATGAAGCGCTTTGTTGTGGGCTATTTGGGTCACCTTGTCATGGAAAGAGTAGCAGTAAAGATGGAACAACTTAAGACAGCAGGGGTAGGCAAGACATCAGCACTGTATTTCTCTGATTTGAGGTTTTACCACAAACAGAAATGTAAACATATTTTGAAATTCTACGGTTTTTGTTATGCTTTTTAAGTTTTTTTTGTACAAAATACCAACTTATTATTTAATTTTTTTTATTTCTCATATAACCCTAACTCTTCTTTCACCTTTTTCCTCTCTGCATGACGACAGGACCGCCTGTACTTTGTCATGGAGTATGTGAATGGTGGAGACCTTATGTACCATATCCAGCAAGTGGGCAAGTTCAAGGAACCTCAGGCAGTGTAAGATGTATCAGTTGAACTGTCTGTTTCTGTGATTCGACTGTAAAATGAATCTGTGGCTACTGTCAAAATTATATTTGAGAATTTACATTTAGCTTTAGAAATGTATAATTTTAGGTTTTATCCCCTTTTTATATCATCATCACACTAGTGTCTAATAACAGTGAAGCATAAGCTGCAACAATAACATAGACATGCTGTATTAGAACTGTTTGTTTAGTTCTAAAATTTCTGAGGTTGAAGGTTAGGTTTGAAAATCTGTAAATGTTGTTATTGCAGGTTCTATGCAGCAGAGATCGCTGTTGGTCTCTTCTTCCTGCACTCTAAAGGAATCATTTACAGGTGAGTGTTAAAAGGTTTACATGGTATAAATACCTAGGTTGCTTTTAAACTAGTAACGGAAAAATCCTTTGCGATATAGTAAATGTCTTTTATAACCCTATCATAAAAGACAACCGCTAACGCCAGCTCGGAAAAGTCAGCATGTGAAGGTATGTTTTGAATGCCCCCCTGCTTCCTCAGGGATCTGAAGTTGGACAACGTGATGCTGGACTCTGAGGGACACATTAAGATTGCTGACTTTGGCATGTGTAAAGAGAGCATGACAGAAGGAGTCAGCACGAGGACCTTCTGTGGCACTCCAGACTACATAGCTCCAGAAGTGAGTACAGCTGAAGATGTACAGCGTGTACTTGTGTGCGCGTTTATGGGTGTGTGCGCGTTTATGGGTGTGTGCGCATGTGCTTTTTTGTTGTTGCATGAATTCATTTCTGTCACTGTCTGGTCTGAGCCTGTGTCACCCTTGTGCTCCAGATTAAGGTCACTGCCTCAGGACAAGATAGGCCCACACACACACATACACACACAAACGCATATACACGAGCACTCTCTGATGACGTAAGTGTCCCAGTCAGACCGACACCCAGCGTGTCCGCTGGCGAGTCCAAACTGAACCCGAAACATACAGACAGGGGGTTTTCTTGTGAGCAAGCATTTCTTGGATTTCTTTTAATTGAAAGCCAAATTCATTTAGCGTGACAGTTTGACCTCACCATTGTCATCACAGTTGTGGTCGTCATACCACGATACCTCAATGTTTTAATTCTCTTCGATTTGCGAGGTCCATTGGTTACATTAATATTTACAAATTTCACATTTAATGTCTTCATCTAAGATAGACTAGGCAAGAGTAGAAGTAGGTTTGAGCGATATGTTGAATCTCCTACAGATAACTGGTGATTACTGATAAAACATATATATGTGCGTGTGTGCAGTGCTCCGTTGTGTACTCCTTAGTCTACATACAAACCTGCTTATATTTGTCTGAAACTGAACAAAACTGGAAGCTGAAATAAACAAAGTGTTTGGGATCAAATATGCTATGAAATTAACAGTAAGCATATAGCCTGTGAGGTGTGAGTGTTTCCATGAAAAACTAGAAGCGCATGTCTTGCACGCGCTCTCGAATAGCTTGTTCCCTTAAAACAATTGTCAGGCACAGGAATGGAAACTTCAACACTGGTGCCTCGAGAACACAGGACTTAAAAGAAATGGCATTGTCTAACTACACAAAAAGGAAAGAGACACTATGTGGCAGCAGGTTCTGTGGTTAACAAGTGAAACTCTCAATAAAACATACCAGTAGACTCTAAGAGCCTGTACATGCATCCAGTTGCCCAGCAGTGCACTCACACACGCTGGTAATGTTGTTAGATTCTTATTTTAAGTGTTTCCTTTTCTGTTGTTTCTGACAGCTCTTTGACTTTGCAACTCGTCAGCTGTTTGGCAGTTAGACTGGATCCTACCCCAGGATTAGTTCTTGGGCCTACTTGCTGCTTCTTATTTAGCTCCTAATTATTTGCTCCGACCATCTAAAAAAGGAAATGACTTCCCCTTCTTGGGAGCCTGTACAGGCTGGTTTCTTTACAAGATGGCTCAGTCAGGCCACTGGGAAAGTTTTTGGTTTTCATTTACTTTGGTTTGATTGCATTGAAGTTCAACCTACAGTCGGTCTTTACCCCTTGAAAGCCTGCTGGTTATCTTTGAAGCTCTTTTATGAACTAAGCAGTTTCTGTTATATTTCAGGCCCACTTATTGAACAAAATGACTGGGTGTGCATCACAAGTTAGTGAGAGTGGTCACTCCCTCTGCAGTTATCCTTGGAAAAACCCGGAATGTATTCTAATGGTCGTCAAACCACGTGTATACACTGAGCTGTTAAAACTCATCATTAAGGGCACAGGGAGCTCGTCAAATGTAGTCTTTATGGGGGGAAGAGTTAAGCCACGTGTGGCAAATAGGCTAGCACCTAGTTTTCTTTTGCTCACTTTATGATGACTCAAAAGATTAATTAAATGATTAATTATGATTAATGAATTGAATTAGAAGAAAATGTTTATGTGGTTCTCCCTTCTTTTATGGGTTACGGTTAGTACGAACCAGGCATAACAGGTTGAGGCTCATCTATTGCTAAATCTGAAACATCCTTTAATGTTTAAGGCTGTCAAATAGGCTTTTTTTGATTGACATGTGTTGGAGAGGTTAGTCCTCTGTTAAACTGCTGTGAAGTTGCACATCCAAGAAGAACAGAGTGTGTCATGCAGTATACAGCTCTGGGGATGGTTGTAGCTGGTTAGCTACATCTTTTGTTTCCTGGCTTGAACATTTTTGTGTCCTACAGATAGGTCGGAGCAGCAATTATGTCTTCCCTACATCCTTCACTTGTAGCATGAAGGGATGTCCAAGTTGATCACCAAATCACAGTCCTGCTCATAACTAGCTAACTGTGCTGTTATGCATGTGTTATTTAAATGCATTATCACATAGAAGATGGGTTACTCATTTAAATACTATATTGTCTTTAAAACAGGAGAAACAACCAGAAAAAAAATATATATACAGAACATATCCAATGCATATAATATATGCTGCAAAATTGAAAACGACTTATTATTAACAAACATCAAAAAATGACAGCAAATGGCTGCATTAGTCATGTATTAATTCATGCTGAATTTAATAATTGTTAAATATGTATTTACATTTTTTATTAATAATTGCTGTTACTGTAGTTTTTTTAAACACATTGCATTCAAAGCAAATGCAAGTAAACCCATTTTTGGCATAAAAAGAATAATTTCTTGGAGTCGTTTAATGCAAGCAGTGCAAATTGTAAGTTTTTCCAATTCTCTGGCCATTATCAGTCAGCTGGCTTCTATTTAATGATAGGCTGGTTTATCGATTCTCTCTAAAAAGCCTCTCTGATAGACTGAGAGGTTAATTCCACCCACGATGCCAGGCTGAACACGCTGTGATTGTTCGAGTCAGACTGACACTAATGCACCAGCCAGGGATGACACAGTATGGGGCCGGAGTAGCTACTGTTTCCATAGCACCGCACGCAGTACACATATTTTATGTCAAACACATTTTTTCTTTTTTTTTGTATTGCACTCACATGACTATCACACAGTCATGCTGATGACAGTCACACATGATGTGTTCACAGGTTGAATAGGGCATCCACACATAGTTATGCATCTGTATGCATATATTGTTTTTATTAAGATTAATAAACCCAACCATTTGAGTGTTAATAGTCTTAACAGTTAAATATTTGTTGCTGTGTATCCACCCACTCCAAGGAGCTGTAGCTAGCTGGCGAGTGACCTTAAAGAGACTTAGATTCACAGTGGTGACATTTACAAGGTAAAGTGAGACCAGGTGTTCCTTAAAGTGTCTGTGATAGAAGAATCCACTACAAATAAATGTACTGGCCTTTCTGCGTTCCTGCATTCCTACAGAATCTGCTTTTGCTGGACCTAAAGTAACTCCCACGGGGCATGCTGTTAATTTGTTGTCCCCCAAAAGCTGTTCAAAGATTTGTCTAATGAGTTTTGTAGTGATTTGTGATGGCAGGCTTTTCAATGGGTGGGGTGCGACTGATCCGTTTGGAACGAAGTCACATTCAGTGAAGTCGTAGTCCTTTGCTGTGAAAAAGGAAAAAACCAATGCACACACAATTGAGAAAAAGAAGAGGGGATGTCAAATATGGACACAACACTGGTTGAGAAAACACCTAGTGGTCATTTCAGGTGAAGGACACTGAGACAGTTAGATGAAATTGTTTCATTTAACAGAGTTCATGAAGTTTGATCAAATTTTATTACCAAGTTACAGCAAAACGATTGAGCTGACAGCGGTCCATATAGATATATATATATATACGTTTCAGACGTTTCAGCGTCAGTGTTTTCTGAGAGGATGTGACTGAAGAAAAATAGCTGAAGGGGAAGTAAAAACACAAAAAGCATAATGTGGGATTTTAAAAGTTTTTCTTATATTTATTAATGATATGGAAGCCTCTTTTTTATGACATGTTTTATACGGGCTACATTGGGAATTATTGACAGAGGATTCCCAAAGGGGAGTCCCTCCTAGTGGTTATGTCACCCATCCATACAACATTACATATTGCGACTCTATAACTTTGTTGCTGTGTTAGTGCAGTTTTGTATATGCGTGAGACAACTGTGAGATGGGAAGTGTTTTCACACTTTCTCACACACACAAGCTCACATACAACCCACCCGTCAGGAAGTATATTTCTTTGTGGAAGTGGGTCTCTGGTGAACAGTACACAGGTGACAGAATGTTGTACTTTTCCTGCTGTCCTGCAGCTTGCCCAAACACACACACACACACACGCTCATATGTTCAGGCACACATTTATTCCTGGCTCTGTTTATTCTGACCTATATAGGCAGTCATCGGTCGCTCCTGTCTGGCAGGAATGCTCTGATGTGACTTTACACCTCAGTGACTTTGACACAGAGAAGAAAAGATAGCAAGGAAGAGAGGCGAAGGATCAGACAGACAAAAGACACTGTAACTTGACATAAAAGGAAAGAATCAGAAAAACATCGACTTCATAATGGGTCCGTTAGACATTTCAGGAGAGTATTTGAGGCTACTGAGTTGCCTGACACAGGCTGTTTTCCTGTGTGCTCTAGTCATCCCCCACTGTGCTGTGGCATTAGGAGGAAAAGGGTGTCTACTTATCTGCTGACCCGTCTCTGGAGTGCAAAGGAGTTGGTGTCAGAATGTTTTATTACAAATATAGTGATTGAAGAAGACCCACTTTTCAGTCTCTGAGGTGATATTCCAGTGTAATGTGTCAGTATGTGATATTTCAACAGAGGCAGGAAGAATTTAATGTAAGATACAGTATTCATTTACTACAAACCATACATATAAAAAAAAAAGAAGTGTCTGTGACTTGCATTTTCTATATTTTCATGAAGTAAATATATTTATTTAAAAAAAAATCTTTGTCAAACCGTAACAGGCGCATACACTTAAGTTCTACGTATAAAAATGGCTGTAATTCCGTTAATGCAGTTCTTTGTTAAACCCCATGAATCAAAGTTGAAGAACTGCACATGACTTACAACTTGTATGATTTAAAATCCAGTGTAGGGAGTCCACAGAGGCAAAATGACACAAATTGTGGCTTCGTCCACATATTTACAGACCTTACTGTAGCTTTGAAAAGTTTGTTGCTTATATATTTTTGGGGGGATGTTCTTTGAAAAGTTGGAGGATTGAAATAGCAACCCTGACTCATGAGAGAGGTGTCATCTGGCCACATGCTTTGGCATCTGTAATTCCAATTTAAACCCTCGGCCAATTACCGAACACCCCGAACTAGTGTTCTCCAGAAAAAGAGCTATTAGTAGTTTCACACGATCACTTCATCCATGGTTGGAAAAGTGAGTGAGATGTGAGAAAAAAGTCGGGGGGGGGGGCGGAAGAAGGTGAAACTGAGAAACTGAGAACGACGCAGCAGATGAGACAAACGCAGCGAGCATGAATATGTGAGGATGCTGCAGACAAGGCGGCAGCCTGAAGACGTCCAGACAGCAGTTTAGGGCCGTCGTTTTATTTATAGATGTTATAGGAATCCTAGATTACCTTTTGGGTTTAGCATTAGGATTTAAATGTTTTCTGGTGCAGCCGTTTTCTACATTATACTGCATATACACTGCACTACGTTGTAGTTTTTCAATAGGGTTGCTCTTAATTACATCATAATCTCACAATTTATTCATATCCTCCTTGCAACAGATTTAAAGTAGGTAAAAGAGGCCAGACACGTTATATGTATACCTTGTTTGTGCTGGGTTTTGACTCCTTTTTGCCTTCAGAAATACCTTCGTAAAACATTACTCTGACATTTTGGTTCATGTTGACATGACAGCATCACAAAGTTGCTGCAGATTTGCTGGCTGCACATCCATGATGTGAATCTCCGATATCACCACATCTCAGGGGCGCTCTATTGGAATGAGGGTTGGTGACTGTACGGTGTCAAAGCAGTTTGAGATGATTTGAATGAATGAATTTTGTGACATACCCTGCTGTAAGCAGCCATCAGAAAATGAGTACACTGTGGTCATAAAGAGATGGACATGGTCAACAACAATACTCAGGTAGGCTGTGGCGTTTAAACAATGCTCTGGTTATTGTCCTCTGACCTCTGGCATCCACATGCTGTTCATTAGGTATTTTCTCTTTTTATAACCATTCTCTATGAACCCCAGAGACGGCTGCCTAAATCTGAAATACTCAGAGCAGCTGATCTGGTGCCAAATTTCAGAGTCAGTGAAATGACCTTAGAGTGATGCCATGTGATTGGCCTATTAGTTATGTGCAGCTGAACAGGTATATCAAAGAAAGTGTTTGGTGAGTGTATTTCACAGTGTCATGGATATTACATTATGTGCTGTGGTAATTTAATTGGCATCTGTAATTCACCACACAGGTTCACTAACACTGGTCAAACATTCTTTTCATAACATGACATAAATTCAGTGTTTTAACTTCTAAAGTAGACAATATGATATTTCTTTCCAACAGCGATCTGAGTTATGTTATAGCTAAATGCTCTGTTCTATCAGGATGTATTATAGGGATACCAAAGAATTCACATAATGAAGGTTTTCATATAACTGCATTTTCTCACATGCCTCTACTGTTCTAAAATTTCAGCACTGAATTCACCTCACAATTCATTGTGATCACGTGAAAGGTGCTGTTTATGTTGCAGTGTGGGATGCTCACGTAAACCCCAAGGCTGCTCATTAATATCCTCAGTGAATGAAACCATCCACAGCACATACAGTACCAAGACATGCTTTGAAAAACAGACCACTAAAGCAAGGTCTGATGTGCGCTGATCTGCTCCACAGCACACAGATCCCTCAGAGGGATGCAACAGCAAAGCAAATATTCATGTAGCACCCTGTAACAGTGTTGGTCATGAGGGTGGTACTGTGCATTGTACTGCACTTCTGTGCATGAAGAGCAAGGGTTATAGGAGCATAGGTTGGTACTTGTGTGCATTTGCATGTGTGTGTCTGTCGTGAGCAGAGTAGCCTTGAATAGCTAGCAGTCTGATCCAGAACTGTCACGTAGCATTAGGACTAATGGGAGAGCAATGTCTGCAGCAATGCCCGTGCACAAGTGCATGTAAACACAAAATATACTCAGAAACACAGGCTGTTCAGGTCACGAGCAGAGGTGCATAAATGAATACACATATGCTGACAAATTATAAAATCTAAACACTTAACATATGTAAGCGTCTAAGAGAAAGAACAAAATATTTTGTTCTCTTGCCCTCTTTCATTCATGATCAGTGAATCAGCTCTCCCAGCTGCAGGGTTTGATACAATAGGTAAAAGATAAAGCAGGAAGAGAGCAGAGAATCTCCATCACTGGCTGCCTGGCAGAAGGAGAGAAAACATAATGCAGGTATCAGGTTTTTTTTCCAAACACTAAGGTAGACAAGCAAAGAGATTAGGTGGAAATCTGAAGATCTAAACTTACCGTGGTGTTTCGGAGTACCAAGGTCGCGGTGCCTGAAATTGTGTTTGTCCGCCGGTGTTGTTGCAGACGGGCGATGGGTGGCAAGGGCAGAAAGTCACAGCAGCACCACATTAGTGCAGCTCTCTGCAGAATGGCCTGAAACTGATCTGAACAGCCTCTTACTGAATTTTAATTTTTTTTTCTTCGTTTTCTCTTTCTGCTTGTCTTAATGTCACTGAATCTCAACTTCCTCCCTGACTGCTATCCCCACTTGTGACTTTTACCATCTCTTTATACCATCTCTTTCTCCAATTTCAACATCGTAACGATTGCTAAAAAGATAAATAATGTTTTATAGTATTTTAATCACATGAGACACAGAACATTTTTTCCCTTTTTAGAATATGGATATCTACATATTTGATTTTATAACTAATGAGCACAAAACATCTCGTATCTAATTGTACGTATGCCATCTGGATCTCTTTTTTTTTTAATCGATCCCTCCCCTTTTTTTCCCTCCCTCTTTCTGTCTCTCGTCCTCTCTGTTTTCAGTCTAATGATACAAGCTGACATGAGGCTGCAGATCTCCTTGCTACATTGACCTGATGTGTCTTCATTCTTTCCACGCTTAAACTGCTTATTGCACACGAGTCTGGGAGGTCAAATCTCAGTGACACAATGGAACAAATGTGCCTCGTCACAATAGGTCCTTCAGTGATGCGCTGGCTGGCATTAACCTAGTTCACTATGTTAGCTAAAACTGCTCCCTTTTAGTAAATCAGTAGAATTTAAAATTAAGATTTGATGAGAGAACAAGAATGAGTTTGGGGTTATTTTTTATGGTAAATGTTCATAGGTCTTCTGTTATCACGGATAAGGACTGATTCCTTTTCATGCATATTGAATGACTTCAACAGTGGAAGTGCAAAGCTTAAGTGAAAACAGAGTGAATTTGTTGGCAGTTGTTGGGTTAGAACGAAGGTCGGGATGTTTCCTGTAGGGAGTAGGATTTGAACAGACAGGCTCAGGGATTTCACCAGGAGGTTTTCCCTTACCGTGGAGTCTTTAACCGTCGAGCTCATTAAAACGCTGAAGCATGATCAGGGAAAAGGTCTTTTCCCTACTGCACCTTCCTGCCCTCTCACCACAGCGCAAAAGAAAGCCATGGATTAAAGCTTAGCACTCTTCACCTTCCCATTGCACCGTGCTTCAGCTTCGTTAAACATGCACATATTCATCATTTAAACATTATTCAGTTTGACATTGATTTCTGGAAGCGAGCAAACATTTTTAAACTATTTGAGTGGAGGCATCCGTCCATTTAAAAACATAGTGCAGTATTTTTTTGCCTTATTTGAGTGGTTGTCTGCAAGTATAGACGACATAGAACAAGATGGTGAAATGGTAATATTGTGAAATTAGTCAACCCACCGACTTAGAAGTGACAAAGAAAGAATGAGAAATGGCTCAGACAGGTCAACAGTAAT
Source organism: Benitochromis conjunctus (assembly GCA_015052645.1). Classification (NCBI taxonomy): domain Eukaryota; kingdom Metazoa; phylum Chordata; class Actinopteri; order Cichliformes; family Cichlidae; genus Benitochromis; species Benitochromis conjunctus. The sequence continues at coordinate 46,045 of VOQK01007813.1, read as the reverse complement.
GCATATTTTCTCAGATTCATCAAACACTGGAAATGGAAGAGGAGCGAAAACAAGAGGCCAAGTTGTATGTAGGCGGCATTGAGCCCTTATGTAAAAACAACTGTGTTGCATTAACTGTTGTGGGAACATAACTATCACCATGGTTGGTGATGACCTTCTTAGGTACAGCGAGAGTCTGTTAAACAGCTGAGAGCGCAACGTTGACAAAAGAAAAACACGATGGAAAATGAAAGTAAAGAAAGTAGAGCTGCAACAGTAAATATATAAAAACATAAACTTTGTCCTTCCTGTCGAAAATGTAGAACCGTATGTACCTTAAGTCTTTGTCTTCACTTCTTTTCACTGCTGCAGCTGTTTAGTCGACTTATTTTTCAACTCCTCTCATTTGGCTTTCTTTGCCTTGAGGTCGGATTTAGCTCTATAATGAAATGCACCAAGACCAGTACATTTTCCTCATGTTCATCTGCTGGCCTGATTCCCAGCAGCATTAAGTCTAGAGTCTAATGCAGTCTTGTGATCAGATGGAAAAATAAATTCAGGCCAGGAGGTCACTGGCTAAAATTTCAATTTTAGCTTCTGTCCCTTTAAAGCCACCCTCCTTTCAAGCTAATTTTCTTCTGATTGGTTGCCTCTTGCAAACGGACGTCTTGAATAGCAGGGGGTGGAGTTTCTCATGCTCACAGCCAGAGTGCCTGAGGGATACCTGCCCTCTTTGACATCATACAGAGCCAAGAGTAGAAAAATGCCAGAAATCAAGTCTTTCAAGTCTAAGCTTCTGGCTCATAGGGAGACCATCCTGTTCTGTAATGTAACAATTCTGTAACCTTCAGATGACAGAAGGTAAGGAAAAGCATAATAGGTGTAGGCTACTGTATTTAGTATTTTAACTAACATTTAAAATTGATCAACAGTTTTCAGGGCCTTAACTTTGGTTTTGTTTTTGTTAGACTAGAATCACGCTGGAATACAGTCTGAGAAACTAAAATGATGAAAATCAAATTTTATTTCTTTTTTTGTTGAATGTATTAATTATATTCATACCCAGGGTTTGTATTTTGATGTCTGAATCGTCACCTATATTCTCACTAAGAATTCATTCAGTTGTAATTGCACATGTGCTCTTTCAACTGTGCCATCAAGGTTCTTTACATTTCTGCCGGGGTATCAGTCTGAAATATTTACTAACATAAAAAAATTCCACAAACTAACAAAAAAAACATGCGTTCTTTTTACCTTTCAATAAAAAAATATTTTGCACATAAGGGATGCACAAAAATAAGCAAAAGGACTGTTGATTTGCAGTCTGCACTGCCTTCACCTCAGCATCAGTATGTCTGAACATATTTCTGAGGTTTTGTCTACCATTCATTTGAATTTGTTAGAAATTTGGGAATAAACACTGCATGACTTCAACCATGACTTCAGGGCTATAGAACTCTTGAGGTGAGATGAGATGATCTTGGAGGAGAGGGAACCTTCTTTACTAGTCATCAGTAATTGAACTTTCTTTTTGTTACCATTTCTTTTCTTTTGATGTTGTTTCATTTGTTTGCTTTGGATCGCTATAAATTATTTCAGTGTAGTTCTGTTAAGTGTGAATAGAATAAATAGGATTAGAGTAAACAAACATTAACAAAACAAAAAAGTCAAATATGTATTATATTGACAAATTATTGGCCCACCTACAGATTACACTGACAAGAGCTGCTGTTTAGGAAACCATGAAGCAGCTGGTACACAGTTTGTGTGCTGATGTTAATGCCAGAGGAGGTTTGGTATTTTGTAGGAACTGAGTCAGGAGAGCACCCGCGACTGTGTTGTACTTCAGTCTGGATAGAGTTGTTTCTCAACCCATCTTCACCACTGCTCCATCATTTCATGTTATTTCTGGCCTAATCAATGGCATTGATCTCTGATCTATGCTGTGAGGGAGTCCCGCTGATTTTCCAGAACACAGCAATACCATTAAATATAAATTACTGCATAACAATCCTACTTTCACTAAAGTGTTCCTGGGAGAATTTTAATCAAATAAATTATGGACAGATTTAGAAAATGAAAGGATACGCAGTTGCACATCCCCCAGATTCACTCACTCGATCGATGACAGTTCATTTAATCTATTTCACACTTGGGACACAAGAAAGGACAGCTTTTAGTTATAAGTCATTTGGATAAGTGACTTCATATAGCACCTGTAAATAATAGCAAAGGACCTTTATTTGCACGTTGTCAGCCCACTGATTAACAGTACTGCTAGTAGTATTACTACAGTACCACACAGTACCCCAGTAGGTGAGCTCCATTTTCTTCCAGCAGGCTCACTTGGTTGTTATTTGTCACAGAGAGAGAAACCAAGGTTAGGTATAAGATGTCCAAGTGGTCATGGGACAAAGTGCATGGAAGATCTCAGGTGATAAATGCCATGGTATGCCAGTACACTGAGCTTTTTAATATGTCATTAATCCTGGAGTGTGTATTTTAATCCAAACCTTATCTTCTTCTAATCAAATAGTTTTGGTGCCTAAACAAAATTAAGCAGTTTTTGAAAAAAAAGTTAGATCCGAAAGGATACCTGAACTCGCCTGTCATTCCACGTGTCAATCCAAACATCGTTGTGGGGCTAAGAGGCTTTCCTGGCAGCAGAAAACAAAAGACAAAAGACAGAATTAAGTGTACGTAAAGGCACTTTATGTACTACTGACACCTCAATCATCTGCTCCACATACCCTGTACATCTTAAAGTTCCTCCAGTGACTCATAGGTGTGTCGCAGCTCATTTCTGTGTTTATTCAAAACAGCTATCGTCTCTCTGAGCCGAGTGAAGCTGTCCGCTTCACTGGCAGCTTATCTTGAGTATATGTGATAGCAGTCAGCCTCTGTCCCAGGACGTTAGCTTCAGAAAGCAGCAGCCACACAGCATGAGTAAAATAACCCTCATCTTCGTGGTCTGTAGAGTTGTGAACACTGGGGGATTTGCAAGACGTGTTTATGGAATTACACGACCATGTGAAAGGTTATGCAAAGTTTGCATGTTGTCGCTACGCTCAAGATCCATTCTGGATATATCCAGAGTCAAGTACTAATATAGTATATTTTAACAAACACTGGAAATACTTGAAAAACTGAATGTGACAGCACAGCTCACGATATTATCTTTGTGCTGTATTAGTGGGGTTTTTTCCCCTTTTATAACTTCCAGAGCTGTAGCGACATTCATTTATATGCATGCAAGGTTATACACGTGTTTGACTTTTGTGCGAGGGTAAACATGTGGACACACTATTTGTCCAGCTGGCTGTATTCAACCCTCAGGACAGCAAAATCACATTGCAGTGCAGAGTTGGAGGGGTGTTTGTCCACCTGCGTGTGCTTGTGTAGGTATGTGGACTCCTGTGGGAAAGGCAAGGGTCATTAAAGTGATGCAGTGAAGGTTGTGATGCAAGGTTGATCTGCCTCCACCCACCGAGACAAATTGCGGTCCACTATATTTGTGTGTTGCTGTACATACAGTACATACATTCACTATTTTACGTGCTAGTTTTCCTTTTCTCACATACAATATGCTGTGCAGTCTTTTTTTTATGTGTTGTGGCACTAAGCTGGAGGAGTGTCCCAGGGCGGCATGTGTGAAGCAGAGGTCAGAAGTTATTCAGGAAAGCACGTGACGCAGTATGCCAGCACTCATGTTGTATGCTGAAGCTTGTTTATGTACAAAGATCACAAAGATTATGTGTTTCTAGTTTATATGTATGTTCATGAATGCGTAATCTCAATATTTGGTGAGCCAGAATTGCGTGCGTGTAAGTGTTTCATCAAACCATTGCAACGATGTGATGTGTCACTGGGTGTAAAGCTTAACGACAGTGTGCGTGTCTTCTGGGTGGCGTTACTGTGGCCAGAACAGGTGAAAGCATTAACCTTTAGCCAAGTCAGTGTAACCCAGAGGATCTCGCTGTCATTCGAGGAAATGTCACAGTCAAAAGAAGCCTCCTAAAAGCTCCCCTTGGAGACGTATACACTCTTAGTGTTTTATCCTGAGCTGTAGTCAGTCCTCACCAAACAAATATTTGAAATAAAATATAAATGTTGAGTCTTTTTAATATGTTTTCAGCTACGTCGTTGTATTAAAACTGCTCTTGTAGCTCTGAGCACGTGTCTTATAAATTGGCATACGAATACTCCTGTGTAATTCGTTATCAGCTGCAGTCCCACGCGCCCCATGCTCCCTTCTTGTCGCAAGTTTTGAGCTTCCTATCGTCTTTGTTCAGCCGTAGCAAAAAAGTAATTTGATCGTTGCAGGTGATTTAAACGTAGGCGACTCGGGGATCGTGCAGCTTTTATGGCTGCGACCGTATTCTTGCTTTAAGCTTTACCTTGTTTCTGTCTAATTATTGTACAAAGAGAAAAACAAGTAGACATCCAGCCTGGGAGCTTTTTGTTTATTAGTAATGATTTTAAAAGCTGCTGTCAAACTGTATATGTATGTAGGTAGAATTTTAACAGGAATTCAGTTTGTCCCTTTTCTTTACTGCCCAGCAGTTAGTTTTTTTTTCAAATAGAGTATTCTTGTTTAAGTCGAACTCAGTTAAACTTTTTTCTATTGTTTTTTTTCTCCACAGATCATAGCGTATCAGCCGTACAGTCGCTCTGTGGACTGGTGGGCATATGGAGTTCTGCTCTATGAAATGCTGGCAGGACAGGTAAGTGGTACAAACCCACGTACACCTTAACAATGGAACTTTGCTTGCTGCAGAAAATGCTGACACCTTTACACAGAAACAAGGTTTCTCACAGATTGCTCACACCTACATTCTTCCCACATATCTTAGAAGCAGCACGGCTCTGCTGGTGCCTAAATGAATTTAGATGGTGATGGTTAGTAAAGATCTCAACACCAGATCATCATAAACACGTGGCATATAGATAGATATAGACACGTTTTAATCTATTAGGTTTAGTTTACTTTTGGCCTGTTGCGTCTGTGAGTCATATATAAATCTCTTTACACAATCCCAATATTATGGCTCACCATTCTTTTGTGGACAAAAATCCAATCCTAAAAACATAAAACATCACATTTTAGAGTGAAAAACTGGCTTAAGTTGGTTGGTTCAAGTCTTCTCTTGGTGAGTTTGTGTCGGACCGCTTTTTTGTTTTACAGTACTACTGGAAACTATCCTTGTTTATTTATGGATGCAGCATGGTGTGCTGCTAGGAGACATGAATCAATATTCTTCAGGTGAACATATCAATAACCTGTTGGCTGGTACAGTGTGTTTCTTTTAGAATCAGATAGTGCAAGTCAAGAGAAGGTGGACATGAAGCTTTCTGAGGTTTTCATGTACTGCATCGAGAGTTACTACAAGCCTGAGACTTTTTATTTCCTTCAAATTACAATTTGTGTGCAAACCACGGCAATAAAATTTTCTAACTTGACCCAACTTTTTTGACCCCTGATGTGTTTGGGAAGCTTAATTATCTACTATGCTAATATAGCATCAGTCTAAAAATGATAAAGGTCCACGTGGTGGTGAAATTGTTATAACTTAATATACTGTTTATTGATATAGAACGACGAATCAGTACAAAGTGACTTTAAAATCACTTTAAGACATTATTGAGTCGAAGTGAAGCATCTTTAAAAAGGCCCAGAGTAAATGCAAAAGCAATAATTGTATAGTTTACATTCTCTAATTAACTCAGAGAGCAAACTGGCTGTTAAACAATTAAGAAAGATTTTATTCAGACGCTCCCTTCCTCTGTCCCTGCCTTGTGTGAAATTGGGTAAAGGGGGCATGACGCAGACAGGCTACATCTAGTCGAAGAGGCCAGCGGAGTGGAAATGACGAATAATTCATTTTATGGACTGTCAAAACACCCACATTATGGTTACTGATGATAACATTCCAGTGAGGAGAGGAAGAAAGCTGGGTCATCCACTCCATTTTACCCTGCAAGGTCTTCCTATGAAACTTATTCTCCACTAATAATAATTTTTCATATCTTTATTGTTCTTAATGTTTTGTTGTTGTCTTTATTTGTACGTAACTCTGTTCAGTTGAACTGGGTTTTTTTCTGCTCTCTTTTTATTCATAAGGGGAAACTGTTGAGTTTACTTGTCTATAAACGAAAGTACAAACCACAAATGTGGAGAGAGCAGCAGCCACTTATTTATGTGACTATTGTCTTTTTTTTTACTCACAGCCTCCATTTGATGGTGAAGATGAGGATGAGTTGTTCCAGTCCATTATGGAGCACAATGTGTCCTACCCCAAGTCGCTGTCCAAAGAAGCGGTCTCTATCTGCAAAGGGGTGGGTGAACTTGACAATAAAACATTATTTGCCATTCATTAGTTTTCGTGGTTCAGCAGAAATTCAGAAACATTTCAATTTTATTTATGTAGTGCCAAATTACAAGGCACTTTATATTGCACGGTGAAGACCCTACAATAATAGAGAGATACCCACAGCATTTGGGTGACCCTCTAGGGGCCCACACTTGCCAACAGTGGGAAGGAAAAACTCCCTTTTAACAGGAAGAAACCAACAGCAGAATCAGGCTTATGGAGGGGCAGTCATCTGGGATGACAAGTTTAGGTAAAAGGAGGGGGAAAGGACGACATGAGGATATATGAGTCCATTTGGTACTAAAGGGAAAAAAAAAACATAACTGTTGTTCTTTTCATTTTTTTATTTTTATTTTTAAACACATTCATAAAAACTCATTCAACTAAACATTCAGTGTGAAACTAAATTTTATTCCCCTGTCCTGTTTCTTCTAAGAAGCTTTCACGCTTTCCCTGACAGTCCTGTAAATTAGGAGTTTAGGCTCTGCAGCCTTCACTCTCTTCGCTGAGGCTAACATAAATGAACCTCCTGGAAGAGGGCTAAAAGCTCTTACTGCTACTTCAGGTTTTTGAAGAACGCTCTTCATCACTGACCATGAGAAGCAAAGCTTAATTTTTCAGGAAGAATGAAATGTGGTCTCTTTTAAATACTGTCCGGGAACTCATCTAAAAGTCCCTTTCTTCTTCCCACTCAGTCCCCATGTCTATGGCTTATATATTATTCAAATACTGAAGAGAAATTCTAGTGGATCATTCAATATACTCATCACAAGTCAGACTGAATCACTAGGCTCCTCAAATCACTATGCCTTACTTCAGTAAAGGTCAAAGCACACTATGTGGGACTTTTCTCTTTTATGTATTTTGTGCTACCAACTGACCACTACACCACATAACAGAAGACAGTGATACTATATATATGAGAGAGAGAGAGAGAGAGAGAGAGAGACATAGAGAGATAGATAGAGAGTGCTCATGTAATGGTTAAGGGAATTATTCCAAACTGAAAACTGGATTTTGCACACACATGTGCACTTATTCCACTGGGTATGACTGCATGGAAAAAGTGTACTGTCAAACTGAATTCCCTCTTGAGCTAGTTCATCTGTGGTGTAAATTATGCAGGGGTCCTTTCTGTCTCGTCAGTTTTGAAAAAGAGTGAATATGTTTCCAATTTACAGCCAAGATTATCATGCATCAGGAAGCATGCTTACACAATAACACTAAAGGGTACAGTGCCAAGAAAATGCAGTAATCCCTGATTCCTTAACTTTTTGCATATTTGTCACACACACATATTTCAGATCATCTAACACATTTTTTTTGTGGAGTGATGAGACAAAAGCTGAACTTTTGGAAAGGTTTCAGTCCCGTTACGTCTGACATGAAACTAACACAACATGTTAAGAAAGAGAACATCATACCTAGAGTCAAACATGGGGGTGGTAGTGTGATGCTCTGGGATGCTTTGCTGTTTCAGGACAACTACTGTAATTGATGGAACCATGAATTCTGCTCTCTACCAGAAAATCCTAAAGGAGAATGTCTGTCCATCAGTTCCCAAGTGAGCTTGGGTTATGCACAGGCCACCACCTCTGAACAGCTTAAAAAAAGAAGGTCTTGGCCCTCAATCATAGTCTGGACTTAAATCACATTGAGATGCTTTGGCATCTCCTTAAACAGGGTGTTCATGCTCGAAAAAACCTCCAATGTGGTTGGATTACAACAATTCTACGAAGAAGAATGGGCAAAATGTCTCCACAGTGAGATGAAAGACTCATTTCCAGTTGTTATCCAGCTGTTCTAGCTCCCAAGGGTGCAAAACTAGTTATTAGGTGTAGGAGGAAATTACTTTTTTACATCGGGATATGTAGGTTTAGATTTTTTTCTCTCCCCTGAATGAAATCATCATTTAAAAACTGCCTTTTGTAATTACTCATGTTGCCTGTGTCTAAGAAAACAAATTTGAATGATGATCTGATACATGTAACTGTGACAAATATGCAACAAACTAAGAAATCAATATGGGGGCACAGTATATAAAGACTTTTTTTTCCTTTTTTATTAGGAGTGTTTCACATCTCTCTATATCTGGACCACATTGAGACAATGTACAGTGTTAGTATTTCAATGGAGATGTTTAACATGTGGAGCAGAGTTTAGTATTTGTTGTTTTGGCTCATTACTGGTTTTGTTGGTCACTGACCTCATAGAATGCAATAACCAGGACTGTTAGCTGTTTTACCAATTATTGGTAAATAGCTTCAGGATTTCACAGAGGGGAAGTAAGCAGTACATAGGGTCAGTGCAAGTCAAGCAAGAAAAAATAGTGGGGTATTCATACTGTGTGCCTTATTTTATTTTAGCACAAGAATGTTTGACAGCGATGACATTATAAAAAGAGCTGATGAATTAAGTGAAAACAGTGAAAATTGTGCTATAGTGCTAAATTGTGCTGAGGAAATGAACTAGAAGGCAAAAGATTCACATTAATTGGCCCTTAGATGTAAAGAAATGGAGATTTATTAATACATGTTCTTTCTGAGAATGACCTGAATTTGATGTATATTGCATAAGACAGTTAATAGCTATCTATGAAATCAAATTTGGTCAGTAAAATTATATTAAAAACTCAATTTATTTGTTATACTTGGAAGGTGTTGAGAGACAGAAACACACACATTTATGTTTTTGTGAGCCCTACATTATTGAAAGTGGCAGTAGTTTTATTTCTGTCCAGAGGCTATGCAAAGTCAATGAGCTGTGCATTAATACGCTTTGTCTCCCCGTCCCTCCCTCAACTCCACTTGTGTGTCTTTGTCCCCCTCTGTCCTTTCTCCTTTATTTTTCTTAGCTGTGTGGGTTTGCACACACAAGTGTAATACAGATTCTATGGGGACGTAATTCTGTTTGCAGTCATATTTTGGGCTGCTGTCTTCCTTTCTGCCTTTGAAAAAGACTTGGTTTAAGTTTACACAGGATTAGATAAGTAGTACTGATGGTTAAGTGTAGTGTAGGTTTACAGGTAATTAGTGAGATCCAATGTATTGTCCTCTGAAGTGGAAGAAGCAGAAATATGTGTGTATACTAGTCTTGGCCCAATTCCCTGTCCCAGTCCCTGTTTGGCAGGGCTTCTGTACTTTTTCTAGTATATAGTGTTTGACAGCCCAACCCACTAAGGAGAAAAAAAAGATGAAAGTCAGAAAAGGCTGACTTTAACATAGGTTTAGGTTAAAAAGGTAACAGGAATGCCATTTTAAATTTAGAAGGCATTAATCTGGATGTACAGTAGTCTCAGTAGATCAAATGTTCACGAGGATTGCAGGAAACGTCCTGGTTTTTAAAGGATCATGATTATGATGGAGTGCCCTGCCAGGTTAGACGCATCATGTGCTTTCTTTTTGAATCGCTCCAAATTCTCCTTTTCTCACTTATCTTGCCAATTCTCACCTATCCCACCCCTACTGCCCAATCCCTCAGATCGTAACCATTTTATGTTCTCAGCAGGAACAGCAGGGCGGCTTTAAGGTTGTGTAAACTTTTGGAAAACATGCAGCTAAACTGTTGGCTGACAGTTGATGATGTGGTGGAGCTGTTGAAGTTTGAGCGTTAACAGTTGGCAGACAGGATGATCAAATGTTCCCTATGAAATGTCAACACTAGATTTGCAGTTTTCTGATGGTAATTTTACATCACATTTATGCAAAGTTATTCAAGTGCTCAAGATCCAGAACAAGTTTGAGTGTTTGATACTCTGGTAAACCAGCAGTAAATTTCAAGGACATTTCAGGGTGTGTCATTTTAATGGTGACAGCCATGTGATTGCAGCAGGATGCTTTCTTGGTGTCACTGACAGTCCTGTAAAAGTCTGCAAATGACTTTTTCTTCCTTGTCAACAGCTGTCTGCTGCACTCTGCCAGCTGAATGCATGCCATTAGTTCAGATGTGACCGAGTCCACAGCCTTAGGGACTTGCAGCAAGGAAGCTGACAGTAAAAATCCTGCAAGTTTATATTCAGGACTGAGTGACCCATTAGCATGTCCCTGTATCAAAGAGACATTTTTTGAAAGTTAAGTAATAAAACAGAATTTGTGCATCTGACTTTGGTGACTTTCTAAACATCTCAGATAGTCTTGAAGACCAGTCAGCATGACTGAACCGCATTAATCACTGATTAGGGATTTAACTGAAGGTGAAATGCAGTCTTTTATCCTTTTTCTGTCCTTGTTTGCATATATATGTACTCTGACCTAGAGAGTACATATAAATATATATATATATCTATATATAGATATATAGATATATCTATATATATATAGATAGATAGATAGATAGATAGATAGATAGATAGATAGATAGATAGATAGATAGATAGATAGATAGATAGATACCACTTATGGAAGCACAAAAATACCAAAGCAAGGAAATAAATGTAAGCATTTAACTCGGTCGCAAAAGCACACAATTTTTTCATTTATTATCTTTTATTTATCCAGGTGAAGAGTCTTGAGGTTTAAATCTAATTTCCAAGAGAGATCTGGACAACAGGGCAGCAAAAGTTATAACAAACACAACACATAACAAATACACAGTTTTTTCCTTTGGACTGTTAATGCTGAACACTACCAGGTTCTGCATCCATCTCCAAATGAGCACTTTGCCTTCTGTTGCACTTCAGTCAGGGCAAATCACAGAACTGTAACAGGAGAGCAGCTGCAAAGTCTGTTAGTAAAACATACTCTAGTAATATTCCAGATACACACATAACAATTTATATTCCATTATGAGTCTTGCTTCTGTGCATTTCAAATATTTGGCCTGCATATTTCCCACTGCTACAGTGGCTCTAATTTTGTAGTCAGCAGAAAGGTAGAGGTTCTGCAACTGAAAACTCAGGAAAGAAACATTTAAGTTTCTTGTAATTTGAACATTTATTTTTAACTAATGTCAGTTGCCTTCTGCTTAATTTAAGGTAAGAAGGACAGGTTGTTGTTTGGTTGGTTTTGCTTCCTTTGGGTGCCTGCATCTTGTTTCATTTTTTAACAAAGTCGTCGTTTGTGGTGCGATTGGAAGTGGCAGCGGTTCTCTAAAGGCAGGACATGCAGCCGGAGAGAGGAAAAAAACCCCAATGATATCACTCTTTTTTAGACCCATCTGTTTAGCTGTCATTTGGTGACCTAGTAAAGAGGTGGAGGCACATTATGAAACAGGAAACACAGCAGTGAAAGAACAGAGGTGGAAGTTTAGTTTTTTTTATTATCATGCACTAACACTGATCATTTTCAGAGAGTGTTTACCAGTGTTTCTGGATCTTCTGTGCTCCACAATATTAAAATAAAAATATTGTTATTATTGTTATCATTATTATCTATAATCCTTAATCTAACTGTGATTTCTTTTTGTGGCGATGAGCAGTTGATGACCAAACACCCATCCAAACGTCTGGGTTGTGGCGCCGAGGGAGAGAGGGACATCAGAGAACACGCCTTCTTCAGACGTATCGATTGGGAACGCCTCGAGAACAGAGACATACAGCCCCCCTTTAAGCCCAAAGTGGTAAGTCTTAAAGCACACGTAGGCTACGTGTGAAGAATTACTGTAACCAAGGTTAAGATAATTGGCAGCTTTCCAAGATAACTTTAACCTTCATCAAAATAAGGCCCGCAGCGTTTAGCTGTCACAGAGATAATACTGACTCTGTTTACGTATGGGTGCATGGTGCAAAGTGCCACGCAGCAAATAATGACACGAGTGATGTTTTTCTTTCCACTGCAGTGTTTTAGTGTCTTGCTATGCATTGCGTCTCTAGGAAGCACAGGAATCTATCTCAGTAATACAATAATTGCATCCTGTGGAGGTTTTTGTATTTAGCTTAGATGGAAAATCTGATGCACTCATAAGAAAAACTGCAGTGGAAACAAATGAATTATCAATGACATAAACTAAAATGTAAACTTATGAGATTAGCCGTCCTTAAGTATTTCATCCTGCTCTCTGCACACAGCACTGCAGTTTGCATCATGCACCACGATGGAGAAAAATAGAACCCCTTTTCTTTTACCATATTACTGTTACTCTTTATGCATTTGTTTTTTATTTATTTTTTACTATCTGTCAGTAATTTAAATCTAACAGCGGACCCTCTTTGTGCCGTGATGTTTTCTCTCACACACATTTCAATGCTTGATGCAGTTTAGAGGTTGGAAGAGAGACTGGACTCGCATACCTATAGAAATTCAACGTTTATATCCCGTTATCATTATTATTAATTAATAATAAAAAGTGGCTTCACATGATCTCCTCTCAGTCTTAAGCACATGTGTACACATTACATACAAACAAGACAAGTAGATAAATACAACCTTGTGAACTGCATATATCTATAAAGAACAGATGTGCTTATCTCAACATGACAAATCTGTTCTGGCAAGGCATCTAATACCCCTCTGCTGTGTTCTCTACTCCCTGGGGGACTATCTGTTCTTGGCTGCTTGTTCACGAACTTCTGTCTCAGCCTTCAATCAGATTTGTCTCAATATCACAATATCACAAAATCACAAGAGTCACTGGTTAAAACTTATTAGATTACCGTACACTACGAGAGGAATGCATCTTCACGATGCTTCGTACTTTATATCTATGTTCACAACACACATTTATAATGTTTAAACGTCTTGGATAAGCAGTATTCAGATATTTAATGCTTGGTGTTTTTTAAGTGGTGGAAATGTCAGAAAATAATTTAGACAAAGTTATAGTTTATGAAGAATTAAACACCAAAATATAAGAGATTCAGTGATGCTAAATGAGATTAATACATAATAGTTTATGCGTGGATCAAAAACTAAAGACACAAGCACAGACAAAGAGATTCCAGATTATCCTTATCTATGCAAGCCACACATTGTGCTTACTTTCCTAAGGGGTTCATTAGCATTTGATCCATTCTCTCTTAAAGCTCTACAAAGACCCTCCAAACAGTATTTTTTGGTTGTGCTATAAAACGTGGCATGAAAATTTTCTTCATCTTGAAAATTAACATCCTGTCACATGACATGAGTTAATGTTCATTGTAGGATTTTGTAAAGTTTATATTAAACAAATTCATTCCTGTGACTGGAAACGCCCAGATGACCCCTCCTCTCTGGCCTTTCCCCATCTGCTTTATTTAAAACACACTCACACACACTCTCCACCAGCCATTCTGTCATGTTGTGTTTGGCTCTTAAGCAGGTAGATAACCATTACTCTGCAACCAACTTGGTTAAAAGTATACCTGGAAGATGAGTTTGGGAGACTCAGGTTGAGTTTGTTCAGAGTTACAAATTCAGCAACTTCCATTGACTGCTGAACAGCCATTGGAGGTTTACTGGGAGCAACAAGAACGTTTGACGGGCATAGAGAGCACATGATCACAATTTTTTAATCAGTTGTCATGCACCTTTTGAAACCGCCAACAAAATGCCTCCTGGTATTTCTTAAAGCATATCATCATTAAGAAGGAAATGTAGCTGAAGTGCTATAACACCTTGTAAAAAAGATGACAAAGGAGCGCAGGATTTTTCATACCATTAAATCTGAGGTTCTGAAAGTGAATTTTAAGGCAAGTCAGTGTGACTGCTTCCTACCTCAGAGCTTACTGTAAGTCTCAGAGGCACGAATCCTGAAACCTCGACAAATGATATGCATAGTTACAATAGGCAAGTTGGAAAACATCTTTTCTTTTTACTCAGATAAATCCATTAATAAAGAGGAGTATTTTTACACAACATTGTGATGTCATGGGTTTGTCACTTAGCTTATTTGCGCTGTCTGTTAATGTGTGCACAAGCGAGCATTAGGATATGACAGTGATACAGTCTCACTTTAATACACATTAATACTTTGCATTATCTTTGCCTCGGATGGAAGATTTTACTGTATTGCAACAGATTTCTTGCATTTGATTAAATTACAGTTACATACAGTTATATACTATGAAGATGGTACACATTGTCTTGCAGTGTAAAACATTTCAGCAGTTATTGCATAAACACAACACATTCACGCATCAACAGCCAGCACATATACTAGATGTGTTGTTGGCGATCCATGTGTTGTTTTTTAATATAAACAAGACTATTGGTGTTACTGAAGAACGTAATATATCATGCTGACTGAATCATGTGGTTTATATTAATGTGTAGTAAAATAGCTCATCAAATGTGACTGCAGTCCATTGTAACCCATTAAGGGTGATTGACAGTGGTAGGAATGTCTATTAAGAATTTAAAACACAAGATGGAAAGCCCTACCACTGGAGTAATCTACTACCCACTCAAGACCTCAGTGTCATAAACATAGTGGGTGGAAATCAGTCTTAGAGTTTAGTAACAGCAGATCCAGGCTCAGCACTGTACAACGTTGTATGTCTCACATTAAATACCCAATTATTGGCTTGGGACAATTAATAGAACTGTTACATTAAATATAGCCTGAAGTCACTCTGGTTTCCAGTGAGCCATGTGAAATTTAATACAGCTTTAACATAATGCTCATTTGTCTTGTTAAAACAAAGCTGTAGGCGTAAGCTGCAAATGACGTGCGCTTTGTCAACAACTGGTAATTTCAGAGAGTCAGATCTCAGTGCGTAGTTATAAAGAGCACACATTTCAGCAACACACCAATCATATAGAGCACATGTGTTTGCAGATTTCAATATAGACTGCATTTCTTTAAACAATAAATATATATAGTAGGTCACTTAGTGTTGTGTAGGTGTGTGTCTGTGTCCATTACATATTCATTTTGTAGTTTTCTTCTGTTTCAACCCTCAAGGGCTCCAGTTCTTCTGATAAGGTGAATCCTGACCTCTTCCATGTAGTCTCCTGCTGAGTGGATGTGCTGGGTATTCCTGAAAATGCTGTGTTTGCTTTGTGTTTGTATGTACGGGTAAATGTTTGTGTGGAGGAAGTGTAAAGAAAAAAAGGTTAAAGGAGATTAAGGAAAAACAGAGGTGGAATCACTCCTTGCATTTACGCCTCGTCTCTGTGTTCGTTTGCTGCACAAGCGTGCGAGTTTGTTGCCGCGTAGGGGGTGGTAATCAATATGGTAGGGAGAAAGAAAGGTCTCTGTGCTTGTATATTTGTTCCCGCTGAAGTTGCAGGCAGGTGAAAGCGTGCAAATGTTCATGAACTTTGTGTAGCGCATGCTTGCATGGATCTAGTTGTAGATGCAGAGAAGTTGGAAAGATCACAGAGGTGGAAAGAAAGTAATTAACATTGCTGAATGCTCCCTGCAGCCATGTAAATGCACTTATGGTCCATCATGTCCATCTTGCTGTGCCATTTAATACAATTTTGTTTCTGATTTCATACACCTCCTTCTCACCACTTACCAAATCTGTTCCTGTCTTTTAAATCCACTCTGCTTCTTTCCTTTCTCCCTGTGCATCTTTCCCTGCTCATCTCACTTCATCCACCTTATGACAGCTTCGGAATTGCAATCAATACACTAGCTGCACCCAGCTGGGAGACTTTTACTATCTGTATCTGTTGGACCGGGTGTCAGATAGCATGGGGGACATTGTGCAGTAGAATGATTGTCATGGCAGGCTCACTTAGTGATGATCCACTGTTCCATTATTGTGCTGAATGCTGTGACCGTTCAACTGTGTACTGCAGGTAGCAGGCACACAATGAAATGCCAGCAACGTTCAGCTAACAGTGTTGGAATTTGCTATGAAACCAGGCCGATTTCTTCAGAGTACAAGACACTTGATGCCCACACGTTTGACGCCTACTTGTGGATGGCCGATAGTGTTTGTGTCAAAAAAAAGTAGGTCAAAGCTGCTGATTGATAGTAAATGAAGGCAAGGATGCAGGGCAAGACAGAGTGGGAGGACTTAGTCACTGCACAGAAGTCTTGGAACGCTGAAGGATGGGATGTGCATGGCTCATAGGATGCACGCACAGGCACACACACTGAGAAAATGATGGCAATATGGCTGATTTTTGAGTCACTGTGGCTTTGGGAACTAAGAGGCAAACACTGTTGCCTTTTGCTCAGGATATGAGCCTTTCCTCTTGGGTTTTTGCTGTTCATTTTTCAGTTGTATTCATTATGCTTTTTTGATTTGAGGTCAAGAGAAATCTACTGTTTATCACATTTTCTATAAAATCTTTTAATTCATTGGTTTCCCATCAAACACCGAGTCAGATAAATCTCAGTTTATGTGTTACAGACCAAATTTGTAACTACGACACTGCAATATCTTATAGTCAAAAGACATATTTAAAGAAATATTTTGGGTTGGGTTGAATTCATTGGAGCACCGCCAGTATGCAGTTTGCAATATAAGCTTTTAAATTCATCTCTCTTTTATCTTTCTGCACCAGTAATCACAGGCTTCAGCTGTACTTTGTGATTTAGTCACATTATGGTCTTGTGAGAGCTAAAAAGCAAAGAAATTTCCCTACAGATAAGCTGTTCAGATCCGAAGCACATTTCTGGAAAACCCTTTCTTCCACACTTTGACTGATGTCCTCCCTTAAGTGGTTCGCTGATGTTGACAAACTAGCAATCCAACAAAGAAAACACAATGTTTGGAAAAGGATGAGAACAGAGTGCTTCCCAGGCCGCTGGCTTCAGGGAGCTGACGGTAGAGGAAAGAAGAGGAAGAAAGAGAGAGGGCAAAAGAGAGAGTCTTGGCACAACTCTTAATGGAGGCAGGCACTCATTTGTCATTCTAAGTAGCTGAGTGTTCTTTTAATATGCTTGGGCACAGAGGCGTGCACGTCTGTACGTGTGCAGTGAGAGAGGGAGGGAGAAGATGAGATGAGAGAAAGTAGGTCAAAAACCCATGTAGGACACTGTGTCACTATGTATGAGAGGATGTATCAGCAGCATCATAGCCTTGGTCTCACCCAATAAAGGATGGTTGAATCACATAGTAAAAAATAGGAGTTGTAAGACCAGCCTTATGCTCTTCCAGCAGGGCAAGTTTGTGTGCCTAAAAAGTCACAAAGACATTAGAACAATGTTTCTAAGATAGTGGGTCAAAAGGTAATGTTCTCATTTAGTTTGTTATTTTCTTATATTCTATACAAACAGCTCTTACAAAATATGGTATTTTCTCATCAGAGTCCTTTACTTGGAGTGGGATGATCTGACGCCAGGAGCTAAACTGTTTACTCAGCACTCGATGATGTGAGGGGTAAAAGCAACACTAACCACTGTCACAGTGGTTTCTGTTTAGAAGGGGGGGGGGGGGGGGCTTAAATTTGCTCTA
>VOQK01007813.1:5318-25645 GCA_015052645.1 Benitochromis conjunctus | reverse complement strand
TTTGATTAGTCGGCAGGATACAGCAGGAGTATTCATAGTTGCTTCCTGTTGCACATTGTCAAAATACCCAGGCTAGTGCAATATTATTCTGCGATATAATATAATGCCGAAGACAATAGTAGTGACTAATGATGTTTGACAACGACTATGACGAGTGTGTCCTGTGCTTTGGGCGCATTGGTGCAAAATTCCCAAGTAGTTAAAACCAAATTCTGCTGAATGCCTTGGCTGCTGCCTACACAAAATTGCTGTGTACTTGCCTTTTAAAGAGATGCAGTGTGCACACTCTTGCCTGTGCTCCAAAATTTCTTGTCTGTCCTGTATAGTCGATCCACTTGCACTTCTCAAATCATTATCCATACCTAACGTCTAAACTGCTCCCTCTTCTCTGCTTTCTCTTTTTTTTTTACAGTGTGGTAAAGCAGCAGAGAACTTTGACAAGTTCTTCACACGCACCCAGCCCCAGCTCACACCGCCAGATGAGCTGGTTATTGCCAACATTGACCAGGCCGAGTTCGCAGGGTTCTCTTTTATCAACCCCCAGTTTGTACACCCGTCGCTCAACAACAGCGAATGAGAAGGATGGGAAAACCTCCGTGAGGAACCTTTTTGCTCATTGCTACCCATTTAAACCAACCACCCACCTAACATCTGACTACGATTTGATCCTAATGTGTTGGTGTAATTCCTAAGCGGGATTCTAGGGCATGCACATTTTGCCAGTATATATTATGGATTGGAAAGGCTGTATTTGTCGACAATTTAAGAAATGTATGTATCTGCTTATAAATCTCAATGGATTAAAGTTATATTCAACAGAAATAATTGGCAGGTTATAAATTGTATCTACTTGGATAATCACAGTATAGATATTATGTGATAACCTGAGAAACACTCGTTAGCTAGTGTAGATGCTATAGCCAAATATGAAGGAGAGGCGGTGCAGGCGTTTAAACAGCACCTTGTTGTCAATGTTTCCTGTATAATGTTTACAGTTTTTTTCTCCTTTGATTTCATGGTGGTGGTGTAAAATGAAATGTTATTACAAATTGATTCTATCCACTCTCAACTTCCAGTGTGTGTGTAGCAAGCCAACTAAAGGATTAACGGTGAGGTTCTACAACTTATGCAGCCTGTAAACTCATAGGTATCAAAGTATTGCATCCGGTTTGGCAACAAGTTCACTTGGCTTTACTATTTTTGGCCACTTTGACCTGATTGTGACACAAATACTAGTGTAAACTCCCAATCCCTTGCCCTTACTAAGCTTCAGCTTGTATACTTACCTTGTCGATGATTTTGTGGACAGTATGCGGACACACAAGTTTAACAGCGGCAGTCTTATACCTACCTTGAAATCAAACAGTTTACAGTTGGTCATAGTCTAACACTTTTTAGAGTTAATCACTGTTTTGTCCCATGTTACACCCACTGAGACTCACAGTGGTCTTAAATGGCGTAACAGAGACTGTAAAGAAACTTTAAATTGCCGAACACTGACATTTTTGTATCAGTTAATTATTAGTGTGCATTAACCATAAAATGTTTTATTGAATATGGTGTTATCAGCTCAAAAGCTGATAAAACACTAAAATTCGGTACAGAAATTTGATATCAAATTTGAAATCCTGTCACATTGCATTGCTGTAATGAGAACAAACATGTCTTTCATTTGGAGTCTGGATAGCCATTATTAGTTAAATCGGTCTTTGTTTTTTGTTTTTGTTTTTACTGTTCTTACAGTTCTGATCTTACTCTCAACCATATTTTTCATTATAGCAGAAAAATATTTTAATGTACCTAAAATTGGTGTGTGTCCTCTGTAAATAATTGCGAGTTCTTTAAAAAAAAAAGAAAAGAAAGTATAGCAAGTTACAGTTTTATACCAACACCTGAATGTGCTTTTATTACATCGATTAGATAAGCCAATATTTGTATGTTAAAAACTTCAAGAACATAGCCCAGTACAGATCAGCACTGTAACAGTTGGGTTTCTTTAACAGAGTCCAGATTTAGCAAGTTGTGAAACATTTGTTCTACTTTTTGTATGAATTATCTAAAATTCTTCTTTTAAAAAAAATAATAATTTAGAACAATTTTGACTGCAAATTGTGTGTTGATTGGATACACGTCTGGCTGTTGACTGTCCCTTCGTACCTGCATGCTGTTGGTAGGCATCATTCATGCACGTGATACGTTACAGTAAATGCTGCATGCTAAAAAGTATTCCAAAGAATAACAATGTCACAGTAATGAAAATCGTGGTTTACGGTAAGATCCACTCCTTATAATCTTTAATGTTTTTACTGGTTTCTTAAAGAATGGTGACCGTGATTAGCTTAAATACATACTGGCTAAAAAAAAAAAATCCTACTGATAGCACTTCACTCTTAATGGAACAAGTTGTCAAAATGTTAATAGCAATGTCTCAAACTGCTCCTGCTTCACTTGCTCTGATTCTGTATGTGCTGTTTAGTACAAACTGTATTTTTTTTTTTTCCAAAAATGCACTATTTCCATCTCAATTCGCCCACACAGCTCTAAGCAAGCCCACATTCAGCTTGTTTGTAGGTCTTGCCTTGTGAGTGTTAAACAGTCAAGAGATTAGATAGTAAAAACAACTCGCTCCTTTCTCTTCTCTTACACCTTTTCCTTTACCTCAATCGAAAATGTCATAAAGTCAGGAAAAAAGGTTAAGGATAATCTATAGGGACTTAAGAGAAACAACAGTGGTGCTAGGAGAATGTGACCCCTACTTGCAGGTTGCTGACCTGGATGCAACCACAGTGTTCCAAAACTCCACTAACAGTTCATCTTAGAGACATCACATCTAAAGTATGTTGGCTGAATAAATGTGGATAAACCAGCAAAAGGTGTTACTTCATTACCAAGGTTAGATTTGTTGAATCCTATGGATTTAACATACTGTTGAAATCTCAAAACACATAAATGTATTAGTAGGTTTATGGAAAACACAGCAGCGATTTGCAAGTGGTCTGCATCCCTTATCAGCAATGTTGATCATTAGCTTTCGCGATATCTTTAGTAAAGGATCCTCTAGTATACTATATGCCAAAGTAGACAAGAAAGGAAGCACTGGAAAACTTTTCCTTTGCAGTCAGAGAATTCGACCGTCTGTTGTCGCGGTTACTGTTTAAATAACAGGTCAAAAGACAATTTCACCTAAAACCAGGTTTAAGGTGGGCCATGACACATCCCTGCTGCTTAACTGAGAAAACTGGCCGGCTCAGTCAAGACAGTGTAGATAGATTGGTAACTGTGAAAACAAGCTACAAGAACAACAGTGATTTGCCAAAAGAATGCAGATCACAGGATTTGAGTGATATAGAATAGACATTTATTATAAAGTAAATATAAATACATCTAGTAATAGCAGATAGACTTAAACTGCTTTTTAAATTCTTTCATGAGACCTAGTCGCTGTCACAGGTTTTAGATCAGTGCTGTCTTCTGTAAAAGCTTGAGATATATATATATATATACACACACACACATATACATATATATATCCTATTGCCTTTACCTAGGGGAATTTGGTCTTTGGTGACTTTTGGCTTAGACACTCTGCTAATTGGTAGATCAGTGGGACCACACGCTCTCTAGTGTCTCATGAATGTTTGTTATAATCTTAATTTTGTGTTGCTGTTGTTGCTTTTTTTTTTCCTTTTCTTTTTTCTTTGCAATTTTTTTTTTGCCCTCATTTTTTGTTGTCAGTTTTATTTCTTAAGCATCTGCACAATTCAGGAATGTTTCAAAGGATATATCTCAATATCATACTACAGAGCTTATATCTGACTCATATAGATAGGATAGATATTGTTTGAATGTAACTGAACATAATATTTTGTCAATATTTTTGTCCGATCTCTCCTAATTTGTTTTCCCATCTTATACGAACATTTGCATGTGCCAAACCTGGAAAACACCGGAATTTGAAAAAATTGCAGCCTTGCACTAGCCGCGGTCACCAAAACAACTTTGTTTGGCAGCTTCTAAAGGCATACGCTGCTATACGTTCAGTTGGCCACATTACAGTAGCATGCTAACACGAGTATACCAGTGTGTCAGTACACTTGACAATGCCAGTCGGTTTGATAATCACCGTATCCTGCACGTTGTTCCCTTTGGGCAGAACATTTCATTTGGTAGAGGGTTTGATATTCACAGTGAATTTGACAGAAATGAGAGAAAAATATTCCTTGTACATACTCAGAGTTTGCTCAGCAGCAGTCTTGCCCTTGTCTAAACCTAACTTGCACCTCTGTATGTGACAAGTGCTGACTTAATAGCCTAGCTTCATCCCTTTAATAGAATCTCTGTTGACTTGCTGTGTTTTCAAAATGTCAAGTCACAGTCAGTGTGGGCATAAAGATTATTCCTCCCTTGTGTGCCTTTCCCACCTTGTACACCAGTACTGTACATATTCTTTTTACTCTTTGTCTACCACGCGCTAACCTGAAGTCTCATTTCCATTTTTACTTCATATCGCAACTTAGCGTCTCATATTTTAAAGTTTAATATGTTTTCAAACTAGGTAATTAATAAGAATAAGAATAAGAATTCACATGAATGTAATTTTAACGTTTTTTTTTGTCACTGTCACAATAACCTTTAACCATCTAAAGATTTAAAACTGGATTCATCCTTGCGTGTCTCTACCTTTACCTCCCTGTGCCTATTTATGACTGTAGAACATGGCGAATTAATTAATATTCTGTCTCAAAAATATCAAACGATGATGCTTGTTGATGGATGAGTGAAGAAAGAGTGAACGGACGATGAATTGGGTTAAGCGAAATGAATGACAGGACAGATGATAATTACTCGTTTTGAAGAACAACCCCCGTGCCTCATCATATTGAACCATCCCTCCTTTGTCCTCTCTTTGAATCAATCTGTAGTTCCTTCCTCAGTGCCTGGGCCGTGTAAATCCAGTTCCTCGTTGATAGTGTCCCCCACCTTTTAAATCCTAGGCTAGTGGTTATTGTATCACTTTGTGAGTCTGCGTGTGTCATCAAGACTAAATATGGTCCTGGAGATATGTACTGTAGTGGGAACTACCACAAAAGCAGGTCAACACAGTGACGTCACAACTTTACAGGTGTGTAGTTGGGATCAGGACAGGTTGGGTTCAAAGGCAGTTGCGATCTAACCCGTAAGTTCTGAGGAAAAAAGATTGGGAGTAGGGGGACAAGAGACCAAATGGCCCTGTCTGTTATCACTCCCCTATCAAACAGTCTTTTGTATTTTATATGTATTTGTAAATCCCCATATGAAGTGTCATATTTGGTGTATAAACACAATATATTCCTCTATGGGGCTAGTCCTACAACTCCTTGGTGCTGCAGCTGGTGTGATCCCATCACAAGTTGGTCTCTAGTTTGTAGTTCACGCAAATCACACAACAGAGACGGCATCAGCCCAAGACTTCAGTTCTCTCTGGGTTTGATTAATGCACCACAGGAAAGAAATTAGCCAAAATTATTTGTTCTTTTACATTTTTTACATGTCCTCAACTTTTTGAATTTAGTTAGGGCCAGATATTGAGGTTTAAAGATATGGTCATAAAGCTCTGGTTTCAAGATTTTTTTATTTTTTTTTTAATTTATAGATTTTAATTAGTACTTCTGTCAATCCTTTTCTGTGGATGAATCTGATATGACGTCTCCTTTGTAGTTAGTCATCACTCTGCTGTTTCCTGCTCGCTGTGAATTAAGAGAGTTTAAGTAAACTATCCTCTTGGCCAAACAGAGCATAAGATCAGTGATGTGCAAGAATGCCTTATATCTTAACCCACAGTGTGACCAGCTCTCCGACTTTCCTCTGTTCGGTTATAATCTCCCTCCCGCACCCCTTGTCCTGTACATAAATGACTTATATTAGATATCTACATAGACTGTAAAAGAAAGAACATATTGTATTTTACAAATGGTGTATGTTTGTTATTTTTTCCCTTGTCAGCCTGAAACCTTTAAAATGAGTCTGAGCTACTTACCTTGTAATTGATTGTGTCATTTGTACCTAATGTATGATAGTGCAAATAAAAAAAAGCAAAATGAGGTCCATACTTACACAAGTGAATGTTTTTGTTACTGGCTTCTTTAAAACTATGCATGAACTGTGTATCGTTGCAAAATACAATGTATTACTAGGGTTTAGTGTATGTTTCTCCTCAGATGGAACACAAGCATGTGAGTCTGTTTTGAGCAGTGTGTCATTGGCATCACCTGATGTGTCACACGCGCGCGCACACACACACACACACATAAAATTGATACTGACCAATTTAGACAAATTTGAACTGAGTGTTGCTGGTGAGTCTGTGGCTTGATGTTACTTTTATATTTGTACCTTTTTTGTGTGTGTATGTGCGTGCATGTGTGTGTGTGTGTGCGTGCATGTGTGTGTGTGTGTGTGTGTCAGCTGCAATGAAAAGCTGCGACTGTTTTCATTTATTCTATGTAATTTGTTTGGCTATTAAGTTGGCAAAAACGTAATATAATCAGTACAACATTTACTGTACTGTGATACATTTTTCTGAATTTTTACTTACGTACATCCATTTAGCTTGAAATGTAATAGGATGATTATATTCTGCATAGATGGGGACATGTGACTTTATTGAGCTGAAGTCCAGATGAAGGAAGAGGGTTGTTATTGATGGAAGACATAGTGTGGTAGTCACTGCTGTCATGAGTAATCAGGAGTGACTTAGACTGAAGAGCATTACTGGCATGTGCCACAGCTGAGGGACACCGCACGATCTTTAGATGTGGTGCAGATTAGGTTTTTGGTGCACCTGGGGCTTTACTTTTCAACCAGAAAGGGATTTATGTAGAGTCCATTAGCACGTTTGAGGACTACGCTGACAGTGTGGAAGCATAGCATGATTGCCACCTGATCAAATACCTGTCAGAATATTTAGGAGAAAATTAATTTACTCAAGCAAACAGATTTTAGTTTTCATGAAACACACCAGCATCCATAGTGCTTACCATTAGAGATTGTGATGTCCTATTTGTTGTTTCTCACACACTAGCATATTTTCTCTTTCCCAGTGTACATGCTTTAGTCTGACACGACAAAGTATAAGCTTCACATGCTCCTTTAGTGTAGTCTAAACAAAATGTCACATTTGACATGTACCTTGTGCCAATTTAAAGAAAGCAGCAAAACAAAAGAGTAACCATCTTAGTGGTCATTGTGAATTAATCTAATTAGTCTTAGAAAGAAACAAAGACAAGTGAAAACAGGTTGCAAGCAGTTCTTACTGCTGTCTCCTTTACATTATTGATCCCTGAACAGTTTTCCACTAATTTCTTTCAACCTTGACCAAGACAGAGGAGAATCCTTAATCTTGTTAGTCGCAAAACTTGAGCACATATTTTTCTCAACTCTCTTGATAGCTTTCATCCATCTTACTGAAATTTTCTTAAACGAGAGCCCATAATTACTATAGCTCGTTGCTGGCAGGCAGCCAATGTCTTAAGGACTGGCTTAGAGTAATAAGAAGAGGCTTGATTTTACAACAAACTGAGGCGAGGTTTTTTTTTCCAGTTTCCAATCCTTTTCTCTGCAGCTCTTGAATCTCATTGTTTAGCCCACCACACTGCAAATTTGACGTAAATATGACAACATGAGTCTGAAAGGGAATCATTTTATTTCCTTTAATGAATTTAACTTAAAGTCTACTAAATGAATCAAAATTATATGTATTTATTCTGTCCTGGGTTGTAATAAAGAAAAGGAGAACATTGTTTGGGCTTACAGGGTTTTGAGACAATGCCTAGTTGCCATCTGATTAGAAAACGTCCTGCAGTATGTTTAGTGTTGGACTCAGCTGGTGTGTGAACTTCTGTTGAACACCTCTATGTTTCGGCCTATTGGTTTCTCTCATTCTCTATTTTACACATACACACACAGACACGCACATGCACGCATCAGAATAACTTAAGCTGTTATGAAACTTGTAGAGCTACTGTAAATCATATACTGTCATAGTTTTTATGGGAATTGCTCTAGCCTTAAGTAAAGCAGATGCATTAATATTACTGCGTGATACACAATTGTATCTTTGTGATTAATGACTAAGAAAGAGTGCATTACAGAAACTGACTGATTTATGTTTGCTTTGCGTACATAAAAAATGAAGAATGAATAAAAAAGGACGATGCCGAGCAATTCTGAATTCACATTGTGTTTGAGCGTCAAAGCAGAAAGAAAAAGAAATTATACAATGTAATGATGAGACAAGTGAGATAGCATTATTAAACAACAAGAAATGGAAAATAGAAAGAAAAGGGGCCTGTCTGGCTTCCAGTAGAGCCAAAGAGCCAGAGCGAGTCAGAGCGAGTCAGGTCGAGTCAGAGCGCAGCTGACGACAGCTCATTGTTCACTCCTGTGATCAGTTGTGGTTGTTAGTCATCTGGGAGTGATTAGCATGCTTGTATATGACTGTATGAATATCCATGTATGGAGGCATTTTAGTGCTAAATTACTGCTTAACCACACTATCACATTAAAAATTATTACTGAATAAGCTTCATGAGTACATTGAATAAGTTTCATACCTTTTGAATTTTTTTTTTTTTCATCGATTTAAGCAATCACACAAAGCTCCTAATCTCATGTGGAAACACGTGCACAGACTATACAGTGCATCTGTTTTCAAGTGCAAGTAGAAACAGATGTTACATGGGTGAATGGAAATGAAAAAGAATCAAAGCCTGTTGTGAGCTCTTTCCTTTTGCAGGGTACTTCATTTTTTTAAGACACAACATGCAAAATTTTAAAAAAAAAATTTGTGTCTTAATGGGAAGGTTAAGGTCAAATATAGAAAACAACGAGGACACACAAATGTTCCCACTCGCTCTCACTCATCTAGTCATTTAGTTCTGAGTACAGCTATTAAAAGCTGGTAGCAAGCTACGCTGAAGGAATATAATTTTGAACTTGGTGGTTTGATTGAACATGATGGCCATTACAAGCATCGGATATAAACTCAGTTACCCATGTGGGCGATGTTGTACGGATGTTTTAGTACTCTCTATCAAAATCAAACAAACAAATAACCAAAACATAAATTCAGGTAATATCGTTTGGAAGAACGATGCTAACTCAGCTTATACATTCAATATACATACATTCAGCTTCTACTTATACATTCAGTAAAAAAGTCTGATGCTGTTGTTATGGCAGCATGTGCACGCCCAACTTCTAATTGGAATATGCTTGTAGGGGTTGCTCATTTAATTAATTTCATTCAAGTCAGTTTTATTTATATAGTGCAAAAACACAACAGCAGTTAATGTTGTTGGTAAAGTTGGTAAGTTTATATTGTGTGGTAAAGACCCTTCAATAATACAGAGAAACCCCAACAATCAGACGACCCCCTATGAGGAAGCACTTTGGCGACAGTGGGAAGCAAAAACTCCCGTTTAACAGGAAGTAAGCTCCACCAGGACGGAAGGGTGGCCATCTGCCGCCACCGCTTTGGATTGACAGAGGACAAAAGAGGTACTGTGGATGAGAGTCAGAGATTAATAATAATTTATAATATAATAATTAAATGCAGAGTGGTGTCACCCTTATCATTGCTGTAAATGACTTGTTGGACTATAATCTGTCAAGCATACCTTAAACATATCTCTCATGATTCATTGTGAGTCAGACAGAGCATTCTTTTCACAAGGTACAAGCTGTTTTTGGCTTATCGAGGTAAAAATGTCCTATTAAACATGTCTTTTTTAAGAAATGGCCGAGCCAGCAGCAGATTTTGCAACAAATATAACTTAACAGGCTTATAAAGATATTTTCAGCAGTCAAAAAGGATTGGATTGATTATAAGGTAGAACACAGAGTCTCAAAGATACTCGCAAAGCAGGTCATTTCTTTATTTTATACATAACATTGTAGTAAATCCTATGGACTATAGCTGTGTTTGACTTTTGTGCTGCAGCTTCCTATTAAAACAACATGTGCTGAAAACTTATCGCTGCATCTGGTTTGATCTACAAATTCACTGATCCATATCACGTCACTTCGCCTCCCTCCCTCCCGAACACCTGAAGAGAGGTGGAGTGAGGAGTTGGGGTGCCACGTGCCTCGCTCCACGCGGGCAGAAGGTATCGCTGTTTTGGATAGTAGTGGTGCGCGAGCTACGCAGCTGCGGGTCAGGTTCAGTTAATGGGCTTATTGCCAGCCAAAGCCGAGATAACGCGGAGCGACTGAACAGGAAGAAAAGAGAGGCGATACCAGAACACCGGGAGAAAGGCGCTTTCATCGACGAGTTTTCTTCGGGAAGGTAAATTATTTTTAGCCAACTTTTCCTCGAGTGTCCATTGTAAGCAAAACGTTACAGAGAATATGTCGAGGAGGAGAAAGCAAAAAAACAAACAAAAAAAAACAAAACACGGAGTACTGTTCCTGTTTTCTCCAGCCATGCCGTTATTGTATTTGCTTAACGCCAATTAGACTGAGACTTGTTTGAAATATTACCATGTAAAACACATATTTTCTCGCTGCCTCCATAATTACTGTTGAAGCCTTTACTAAGCTTTGTATGTGACTATCCTTTACTAACATTTGTATGTGAAGAGTGGAGTTGCTTTTCTCTGACACACGTTACCGATATTTAAACCCGATAAGTCACGTTGATTAAAATAATAATAATAATAAAATATAAGATAAATGTACGCCTTGACTGGCTTTTGAAGAGAAGCCGATACTTCCCTTATGCCGAGTCAAAGTCTATTAGGTTATTACACCTTTTAAATTGTGTCACAATGCCGCTAATCGACACGTGAAGTGCTGTAACTTGCAGAAAAACTAAAGTATCACATGTGTGATACAGAATATCACTATTAGATTTTATAGGATTAGAGGGATGGGAAAAATTTTAAAATAGAGATGTTAAGCAAAACCCACAGCTTTTAAAACGGAAAACAAGACACATGCCAATAACACAGAAGATGCCGTATTTATTGTGCGTATTCCTAGGGCGTGTATTAAAAGGACTTCTTGTTTAGCATCAGGTTTGGTCAAGTTTATCACTGATTCAATACGAGAACGTGTGTGAGTGGTTCAGTACCGCGGACCGCGGTTTAAGCTGGAGCCAAATATTAACTGCTATCAGTAGCCCAACAAACAGCTGGCTGATTGCGCCACAGACAACAGTCTCTGAGGTTAAATGATATAATGATTTGTTGAAAACTCCGATCGAGATTTGATATAAGTCTAATGTATTTGTTTTATGTCATCTGACATCTAATAATTACTTCTGTTGTTACTTCCTTTAATGTGACGGTGGCCATCCAGAATCATTCCCTGTTATAGTAACGAGGATTAGTAGATAGTTTTGTGGTGTTGTGATGGAAAATGCTTCTGATTCTGTAAGATTTGATACATGTGTTTATTATAATCTGATCTATAACAAATCATGATTATTCTATGCTAAAGTAATACTAAAATATTACAAACATTGTTAAACACACATTCAGTATGGGAATTATTTCTCAACAGGTTCAGAAGGATTGTGCATATTTGTACACTCACCAGGTGAGAAACTACTTATTGCAGTGAGGTACATGTAGGTAGTTTACAGTCAATTATTATCTGGAGATAATGGTTCAGACTGTGACTCAGAGACAGAGAAACGTTACTTCATGAACTTTAAATTTAATCTGTTAGATTTGCACAATTAACCCCTCACATTTTGTAGAGCTTCTTATTTTTCTCTGCTGTAAAAGCCTCTTTAGCCACATAAAGAAGCTCAAAGATGTATCTAGAGGTTTGGGATTTAATTGAAAGTCAGTCGACCTAAATCATGTGGTTTTTGTTACGCACCGATTTTGACTGATCCCATCGTTAAACTTCTGCAGGCACTGCTTTCTTTCTGTGTCCATGTTCTCAAATGCCATAAATTAAATATATGTTTAAACTCTGGCTGGCAGTTTATATGTTTGTCATGGCAGCCTTGTAAAAACATTATTATAGGCCACGTTTCAAACCTTATCAGATCAGGGACTGTGCTACACAGGGTTTTACAGCCCTGTCTATGTGTCTTGCCATTAAAATAATCCATTCTTTTCTTCTCACCATCCTTATTTCTTTGTTATCCACACATAACCAGTGGTCACAGTTGTCACTCATGACAACAGGAACATGTAGCTCCTTTTTGAGAAATATGAACAATTTCAACGTTCCTCTGTTATCCGTGTGGCAGAAAACATTGCAATCACCTAACAGTGACACAAAATATAAATAACATATCATTAGTAAATAGATCAGTGTAGGTTTAATCCATGATTTAATGAGCATATCTATTCATAAAAGAGACCTATGTACAATATGTCTTTTGTCAGAATTGCAGGATTTATTAAATTAATTCTCTATTCCCAGTGTGGGCACCAAGCACGAGCAATTAAACAAAGCGCATTAAATAAGTGTTCCCCATTGCATCAGTTACTGTCCTGGTAGCAAATCACTTGGTTCACCGATCAGCCACCCTCTAAAAAGCACCCCAATGGGAATATTCCCAAAATGTAAACACAGTGCTCTATGCTGATCACAGCTGCCATGTGCCCAGTTTTTAAACACCTAGTAAGACTAAGACTCTCAAAGTCGCTGTAAAAGTCTTACTGGAGTTTTAAGCATTTCTTTCTGGGTCTGTGGAAAAATAAAGCAATTGCATTGTAGAGTGTAGCCAGGAGGGAGCTTTAGGATGCCTATTCTAGATTTATTTTTTCTCCAGTGAAATTCTGAAAACATTCTGTGCCTATGTGGCTACATGCAATATGTCTTTTTAATGTTTCCCTCTGTAAACCTTTAAAATGTATTTGCCTCCCTGTGTCTTTCTCCTATTTCCTTTGTATCCCCTCCCCAGCATGTAAAAGTCCACAGCCAAATAGAAGCCTTGTTTTGGGACTCGCTCATCAGCTCATTCATGCTTAACTAATTTGTGGGCCTTTCTGTATAGCGTTGCCTGGCGACGAGGCCAAGACAGGCACTTATAAATAAATGGGAGACTTGTTCTCATAACAAACATGAGGAAATGGATGTTAGTGCTATTGCTGTGGGTCACTATTTTAGTTTATGCCAGAGTCAATGAAGTGTCTACCCTTTTAGAGATCACAAAAGTGCCATTCACTCATTTTATTGAATTAAGTCAACCTGTCTGCGCTCTTTGTTATGAATATGTCTAAGTGAAAAAAAGCAGTTCAGATAATTGTCCCTGCTTTACACAAAGTCATGGCAAAGGAAATGGGGTCTTTAAATGGGCTTATATATTTAAGGGTGTGAGCTATATTGTGTTTGTGTATATATTGTGTTTGTTTATGATTCTTAGATGATATAGAGATCAAGTGGAGTGACAAGAAATCATGAAATTATATTACAGCATCCTCAAGGATTGATAGTTCAAAGCCAAAACGATTTGCTAAAAATCATAAGGGAAGCACATTTGGAACAGAATTAAAGGCTTGAGCTATATCCAGCTCTGTATCCAGAGCTGCCCTGTCAAATTAAGATGATCTGACATTACAGAAGAGAGATGGACTGCATTTTGATACAGACTGCTTTAGAGTCCTGAGAGTGGGAGGGAGACACGTTAGGTCAGCTTGTTGAACTGCCGGAGCAACATAGTAAGACAAATTGGCTCATTTTTTCACCAAACTTTATGATTTTAAAAATACACAAACTATCCTCTGTCTTGACAACTTGAACTTGCACCACCATCACCACCTTTCTCTGCTTTGTGCCAGATGAGGCATTGTAAGCTGTCTGGCCCACAGCAGAGATTTGGCTCGGACTACAGTATGAATTTTGTCATTTTAGGTAGGCATGCCTTCAAGCAAGAGTGGAGGCATGTCCAAAATTAGACCACTGAGAAATTATTCCTTCTTGTTAGCTATGTGCTTGAGGCTGGCGTGGATCAAAAATGCTCGCTTATACACAAGAGCATATGTAAAGAAATTGTTATAACCTTAACTGTTGTTTATGGTACCTTGCTTGGGTAACATAACAGCCATAGTGAGTCATCTAAAAGAATCAATTTAATCAAGATAGTAAAGGTAAAATAATTGCGTCATTTATTTGGGTTTGTGTTATTAGATTGTGTTTGTATTTCTTAACTCTAACACCCAATTCGGACTGAGGAAACATAGAAAAATAACAATGCTTCAAACCCCTTTATGGCCCATGACACGTTCCCTCTGTAAGATTTATTATGTGTAAAATGAGGCTAACAGAAACTGGCTGTAGACAACTGGCTCTACAATGATGTGTTCATTCACAAGTATAATTTGTGAGATATACCGTATGACCCACTTCATGGATATTTGTGGATCTGATGTGTGGATGAGCTTGTGGATATATACTGTTGACATGTGTTTCCCCTTTAGTATGCCTGCTGAGAATATATAAGCAGTTCCCAGCCACACAGTGATGGGGCTGCCAGCTTCACCCAGCTGTGACTGTGGCTTGATGACATGGCATATCTCCTCTCTGTTGCTTTGGACTGCTATTGTCCTTAGGCTCCCCCAGCCAGCCCTGGCAACATCAGCCAACAGGAACTAACTCACACAGTGTTAGTTGCCTGTCCACATCAGAAGCAACAGAGGGACATGCACTCAGCCACGCTCTTACAGCCACAGTAACTGGGTCAATAAGCATGCCAAAAGAGATACGTGCTACGACACTGACGGACCCTTGACGCAGAAGAACAAATACACAAATTCAAATGAGGGTGTTCATTGTGAAATTTCATATGTTTTACCACCATTTTGGGGCATATTGAATTAAATTATTTCAAATACAATTTCAAACTCAGCTTTGATGGACATCATCTATTCTTCCTGTTAACACTGTATCTATTTTAATTTTTGACTGCCTATTTTATTTAACAATCAAAATATCAGTCAAAAATCATGATTTTTTTTATAGCAATGCTATTTCATGCACCACAAAAGGACTACTGACATATTCTAATTATACAGAGATATGTTCATTTTGATTCATTTGATTAACTTACTACAATTTGTGTTTTAATTACAATATATGTTTTATTTATTACCAAAAACATATAGAACAAAATGTATTTTCTTGCTTTGCCATCTTTTGATGAAAAGCCTTTAGATTCCCAGTTTAGGAAAAATTTTGTTTTTTTGGCAGTGAGCCATTTAGATTAGGGTTGACAGGAGAGTCGGTGCATATTAAGGAAGTAGGCAGAAAAGGAATTGCCCTACTTTTGGTGATGATGTGCCCTTTACTCTAGCAGTTGTGTACATTTCCCTTAATTCGCCTCTGGGCCCCTAGTGCCCCTTGTATCACATTAGTGGCAGAAAATGTGAACATTATTTACTTTTATTTAAATTAATTTCCAAATGTTTTTGCATTTTGAGCATTCTGACTTCCGTTAACTACATAAACATCCCCAATAAAACTCATAACTGACATTTTAACTTACCTAATTTTTTTAATGCCAATGTCATGTTTTTGCATAAGCACACAGCTTTTGAGAAGACAGCAACAATCACAAATCTGGCATTTATTGATGAATGCTTTCTAGTCACAGGTTCAGACATTTTTCTCCAAAGGTAGCTCTGATAAGTATGCAGGAGAAGAGTGTTTTGTGTACTCCTTTGATCCCACAACAAGAGCCAAAGCTTTGGTCCCCATAGCTTTGAACATTTAAAGAGAAAGCTTTCAAAATGAAAACACATTTTTCTCATCTAAGATCAGTCACCATTTACTGTCCTTTCAAGAACAGAACAATGAACAGAATTATTAGTATTCATGAATGACTGGTTATGGTAAATGTGTGTGTGTGTGTGTGTGTGTGTGTGTGTGTGTGTGTGTGTGTGTGTGTGTGTGTGTGCGTGCGTGCGTGCGTGCGTGCGTGTGTGTGTTGGATCTCATTGATTATGATGGACTAAGAACTTTTTTTTAACGCTATCTTTTCTACTCCCAGTCCCTGTTTTTTATAGTATTAAAAAAACACAAGCTAGGACAAACCTACATGTAGTTTAGTTTAACAGATTATAGATGATATATGAAATTGAGTGTCACGGTCCTGGGTCGTGTGACCCAGTGTTTTTGTGTTTCTTTGTATTTTGATATCCATTGTGTGTTTAGTTAGCTCCTAGGTTGCTTAGTTTAGGTTTCTGTTTATTAGATCCCCTTGTGTATTCTTCCCCTATGTTTTAGTCTCCTTTGCTATTCATGAGTTTCATGTCTGTCTCATCATGTTCCCTGTTTTATTTTGAAGAGGTCCTGTGTTTCTATGGTTATTGTGTTTAGTTTTACTCATATCCTGTGTCGTCATTATGATTTATTGGTATGAGCTGTTCCCCAGGTGTCCCCACTTTCCCTGATCTCCTCATGTGTGTATTTAAGTCCTCTGTTTTCTGTGTTACTCACCCTCTTGTTGTCATAGTTTTTCATAGCTGTCATAGTCTTCTTAGTCGTTATTTTCTGAGTGCCCAGTTTAGGTTTTAGTTTAGTTTTGTGCTTGCCTTTTGTTTTGTAATCTATTCATCAGCCATAATAAAGGCTCACTCTTCGTTAAAAGTTCTGTTTTCGTCTCCTCACCTGCATCTGCTTCTGGGTCCTACACACAACACACCCCGCGTCGTGACATTGAGGCCCAGCCATTAAGTCTAGAAGATGACATCTAAAACTAGAAGACTTGTTATTTAGGGGTTTTTTGTTGTTGTTTTTTTTTCTTTTTTTTAAGGAAGAATGTAAAAGAAAAGAAACAAAGCTGAAAAATAATACCAGGTCTGTAAGTATGGGACCCCTGAATGAGGGAATTATTATAATTAGTTGCACATTCTATTAACTGGTATATGTTTGCAAATCATTTTGTAAAAAAAATCTTTGGGAGTAAAATGTAACACATTTTACAGACTCTTTATTTTAACACTTGATTGAAAAAAGGAATAAAAATTCTCAATTCATGACAAACAATTCATTTCTCAAAATAGTGAAGCATAATTCAGCCAGAAGCTACAGGGACAGTGATGTAAAAGTCCTCCCCCAAAAGCTCTAGTTCAGTCTTTCAATAATAACCATTTGCCAGTTCAACAGTTTCCTCATAATAACCATAAACTGCGACAATAGAGAATCGGTGATATTATATGTTTATGCAAAGCAATTTTCACTTCCTGCCTAGTGCAGTAATAACTGGTTAAAACTGTTTGGAGAGCAGTTGTATTGATTTATGAACTCATCCATAAAAATGTTAGATTAATACTTAGGGTTTGAATACAAGACTAATTTTATCGCGTGCTAAAATTCTTGCTTAAGCAGCTGAAAAAAAATCCAATATGTGTTATTTATGTTAAGTGGGATCACAGATGCATAAACTGACAACAAATGACTTGTGATTTCCCCTTTCACAAATGCACAAATTAAGGCTTTGTCGAGGTTAATTAAGTCAGGTAACTCATTATTGAGTATTTGGTGGACTAGACCAAACATGAAAATCAGCAGTGCTCATTGGTTTTCATAGTTTGTACTTTGTCAGGTAACACAAAGTCAGCCATGGTTATTTCTAGTCCGAGACACTGATTTTGATTGAAAACAGCTTGTGATTTTTAATAAAACTTTACATCTTTACCAGCAGGAAAAACAATTATAAGTCTAGACATTACTTATAGATCAAACTTTTTTTTTTCAGTGAAAAGGCCCCAGAGCTGTAGCTGGTGAGGGAAATGGCTGGCTGATGGAAGTTTAATAGACAGAGCTAGAAGTGAGACAGGTATACTTTACGAAGGCAGAGTGAAGGTGATGAACAGGGCAAGGCAATTGGCACAGTGGAAATTGGAGAAAATGATCCTGAGGGACAGGAGATAAAGATTACCAGGACTCAAAACACAAGCACACACACACATACACACACGGCGCACCAAAATAGATCCAACTTGTAGTGTTAGCACCACGCGGAGGTGACTAAAGGTCTTGCAGCAACTGATGTAAAGAACAGAACCTTAAATACTGCTGGAATTTGATGACTGTCTGATTATCAGGCGTGCAGGTTGAGTCGCCAGAGAGATGGGGAGTTGGTACACACACAGAAAGGCACAGACAAGTTGGGGAAACATTGACAAAAAGAATTAAAGTAGAAGTAAAAGTAAAAGGGACTGATAGAAGAATAATGAGAAGAGGCAGCACAAGGGTTAAAGCTATTTAAATGTTTGGCTTTTTGTTTGGCCTCACATTTCTTTGCTGTTGTTTTGAGGAATCACAATTTTGCCCAGTTTGCATGTTAGTAAAAAAACAACAGCTACAAAATAAATAAATAAATAAAAATCCAAAGTTTTGGACATGGATGCCTGCAGTTGTATTTAGTCAGACATTATCTGAACTATTTTGTTCGAAACAGCCTCAGCTCGATGTTTATACTTTTACTTTTTCTACCAAACACTATTAAGATTTCTCATGTGACGTCATTCACACAATGGTGAAAAGTTGGCTGCCATATTGGATGTGATACAACCACAAATTTCTATGGACAAATGTGCATACCCCAGCTGGTTTTTAGTGGCTCCTGGAGGCTGCTGGCCACCATGTTTGTCTTGAAATGCTCACTAATTATTAGCCAAACAGTAGTAAAACTTGGAAAAAGTGCAGTGCGAACTAGTTTTCTTATTACAGCTCAGAGTGTAGCTGGACAGTTTTTGCAGACAAGTCCATCATTTCCATTCAAACTATGACTGTAGCAATATGCTACCAACCAAAGCAATGAGTCTTTTGCCAACCAGTTGTGGAATACACATTTTTCTCTAATGACAGGTGGTTTTCAGTCACATTGCGACTGGCCTGTATGACTGGGGTCTTAGTTATTTGATTCTACATTGTCACCATGATTTTCACACCCTTATCAAATATAGGTTACTTAAAAAATATGGCAAAAAATTATATGCCTAGTTAATTCCTGCTATTAGAGTTGATATCACTGACAATAGGTACATGAAAACCAAATAAGCTCTCAGCACAGCTGAGCAGAAGTAGCTTAAGATTCACTCTCCCAGAATGGAGTTAACTGTAAGAGCAAATTTGTTCCTGGAAGACAAATAAGTATTAGTTCATCTAAGACTGAACTGTTGCCTTTCTCTATGTTGGCACTGAGATGCACCAGTATCCTTTCTAGGGATCGGCACCAGTTTTTCTGCAACCTTATTACATTATTACCAACACTGTCATGGTTGTGCTGTGTGGCAGGCAGGATGTAGGACCCAAAGCTGGACTCGGAGACAGAATAATTAACTAAATGCGGCAGCTTATTTCTGGAAAATACATGCTAACACTAGGTACATGAACACTGAAAAGGAAGCAAACAAAAGATGAACTTGAACTAAGAATCCTGCAGTTAACTACGAATGACTAGACGAGACTGACATAACATGACGTGGCTGGGGAACATGGCGCTTACGCAGGAACACACAGCAAATGTGGAGGACGCGACAACAAACAGGAGAAGACTGAGGACCTAAATATACATAGGCAGGATAATGAGAGGACAAGGAACAGGTGAAAACACAGCTGGGACAAATCAGACAGAAACGAGACAAAGGGGAAGCAAAATTGAACACACTAACACAGACTGTCAAGTAACAGATGACGTATGCACAGAGACACGGACTTGACACAGAGACGTGACTGACTGGATATGACATGTGGAACACAGGGAGGACAGAGTGACTGTAACTAGAAACGAAAAATAAATATAAAATGAACAGAAAACCATCAAGAGAACAAAGGCACAAATAACAATAATCAAGGAATACAAATTAAACACAAAACACTGGGTCACAAACCCAGTGCCGTGACAAACACAGGGGATTTTTTAATAATAACTTTCAACTTTTTAGACATGTGTATTATAGTTTTACATTAATACTAATGTTAATAAGATTATATCAAGGATTATTATTACAATTACAAGTCAGTGGAGGCTGTGTTAAAACGTGTCACCAGCCTAAACAGTTTCATACCTTTCTCTTTCGGTAGTGATTACTTCTAGTCAACTAACCTGAAAGCTTTAATCAATAATTTCTTAGATATTATTCATTTAAAAGTACTTACTAACTGCAACAAAAAGTAATTTGTTACATTAACCTTTACTTCCAATTCTCACTCAACTATCACAGGTGTCTTCAAAGATCTTCTAATTGTCTATATTCACACAACTCATCTTTTTTGCTTTATCACAAATAGAACAAGTAAAAAAAAATAAAAAAATTACATGAAGGCAAGTTTGGAAGAATTTAGCCATCTGGTATAATATTAGACTATTATCTGTGCCT
>VOQK01007805.1:14047-26792 GCA_015052645.1 Benitochromis conjunctus | reverse complement strand
TAGGATATTCATACCTCAAAAGTAATGTTAAAAATAAAATTTGAAAAGTGTGACAGTATATATAGGTTACTGACTTTAATTTGACATTCATTTGCACTGAATGGGCTCCTTTTTAAAAAATAACACTTTTTAAAATCTTTTTTTCAGTTTACCTGAATTTCATCCGACAAATGAGGAACCTCATGTTAAAACAACAGAAATGTATCCGTCCCACATGAAAAGACTGGCATAGCAATCAATAAACATCACTGATCTCGATTCTTATAAGTTACTATAAATGACACTGGGAAAACATACGGACAGGCTACATATAAAGCAGCTGTGTGTGCACACAACAAGGCTTCAAAGACACATATGGCACATACCACACTATTGTTGAGATTAAAAAAAACTGAACAAAAAAACTGACCCCTCCATGCACACATTTTGGAAACTGGGAAAACTTTGCAGCACAGATGGTTTCGCCTTGAACTGAAGCCAGATTTTAATCTTCCTCACAGATTTAATTTCACTCGGACCAGCAGTGTTGCGCCACCCTTTGTGCTTGTAAGACACTAATTATTCTCCTACCTTTGTTTTAAAAGATAAAGACCAAATCAAACCTCACCAGTTCACATCTGTCTCTCATTTTTAACAAATTATTAAACCACTTTACTGGTGCATTAACACATTCTCAAACTGTGAGAGGTCAGGGTTTGACTATGTGATGCTCACATTTGATAATGTGCAGCCGTCATGTTAAAATAATTAGCTCAAATCAAAATATTTGTTTTACTCTGTGCTAAATCATCAGATTATTAATTTTCTGCAGCATTCATTTCCAGTCTTATTTGCAAAAATGTTGCATTGTACTGTAATTTCTTTTAAATCTAATTTTCTATCACAATTGTATCATCATTTCTGATTGAAGTAGGCTGCACTCACACACACAATATTTTGTGTGAAAGAAAAGTGATGTGATGCATTAAATGCCCATTTTTATGGGTGTGCCTGAAGCAGAGAGCTCAACATAACAGGAAACATTAACTGTGATTGAGAAACCTGTTTTCTTTGACGGGGTTTTTAGTTTTGTCAGGTCAGCTAACGTGAAGAAGACTTGGCCTCATCTACCATTCTAGTATACCCCCTCATTCTGTTCCTGCGTTTGAGTGTCCACCAATTGTATAAAAACTTTGTCTTTTTCTCTCTCCTGCTGATTGTGTATGTATACCATTGGTTTAATATTGGTTTAATAAAGTGGTGAACCTATACCTGGTCATATGAGTCATGCTTTTGAGATTTCATTCAGTTTTTGTGCTGTCTTTTCTTACCATGAAAGAAACCCCAACCAAGACCTTAGCTACTCATCTAAATGCCTAAACAATGCACAGCCTGTGTTTCAAAATTACTCTTAAAATGGACTTAAAATCAGCCCAATGGACCCTCAGTTGCAATTAAACATGGTCCACAGGATTATGCTGAACCTCCCTGCAACTGAATGCCTAAGCCTAACCATGTCTAGTTAATCTTGATGGACGATACTTGCTCTAACCAGCTGATTCAAATGCTTGAACCAAGACATCTCTAGTTCAAATCAATTCTCAAAAGATTATCACCAGATTACTTACAAATTAGTATTAGTCTAAAACAAAATATTCCACTTTTTATTCACAGAAGACTAAAACATTTAACATTTAACCACCTGGTGGATGGACACAGACAGAATCGAATCTTTTAGGAAGTAATTTTCTTTCGACCAACAGCTCATGCAGCTGCCGTCTCAGATTTCACATTCTCCACAGGAACAACGTTCAGATCAATATTTAACAGACTGTTCAGTTCTGGAAATGCGATTGATGGAGTGTTAGGATAAAAGAAAGTGATCCCTCTATGTGATTTATATTAGGAAATGTGCATGCAGGTGCATGTACACAGTTCTATGTCATTTTTATCTATCAACCTTTGGTAAGGATCCCACACAAAGTCTTACTATAGAGGAGGCCTGAGGTTTTGCTGGGCTGTGCTCCAAAAATCACAGTGAAAGGTTTAAAGTTTAGTTAAAAGATGGCTGGCTCGCTGATCAGAATCAGTCTCAGAAAGACAGCCTGATTTCTGGTCACTTGGGGGGCCACAAATTTATAAACTGACTTGCCAATAACAGTTATTGTCTTCCACAGACACGTTATGGGATAGAGTTCAGTTACATTTAATAAACAATTGAGATGAGGACACGGCACTGAACACAAGTGTCACAGTGGTTGGTAGTTCCTCTCCAGGATTTGCAAAGAGAATAAAAAGGACTTGGCCTCTTATAAATAAAATAATCAAATAAAAGTGAAATAAACTAAACACAAGCTAAACAGGCAACAAGCTGTGAACAGAGCATCCATTGATCCTGAGACCCTCTGATGTGTGCTCAGACTGTAAGACCATACTTATAAATACTAAAAAACGTCTTCAGTAACTAAAGACATTGGATCAATGTGATGTGTCCACATTATTATACAGAAAATGTAAACACTGATCTTGGTTCTCCATTTCAAAGCCATAAACTACAATAGCTAGGATCAAAATATGACAACATTAGAATTATTTTTTGTGACACTGCATAGCTAGAAGATTAAACTGGTATCAAAATCGAGGTAAAAACCTACATGAGACCTTCTGCAATTACTCTTTTGACCAGACACGTATCCCACGAGGTGATATGACTGTTGAAATGTTACCCACATATGTTTTCATGATCTCTGCATCTCCTGTGCAGTTTTGGTTCTATGTCTCTTTATGCATTACTGCTCACTGAAGAGTCTGGAGGTATGGCCACCAGCTGGAACTGTGACCTCACCAGTATCATCACTTCACATCTCCTTCAATACCTAAGGACTTGTTCTTCCTGGCCACCATTGTATGCTTGTTTCCACTGTCTCAGTGGAAATCTCCATGTGTGTGTGTGTTTGTCCCCTTCCACTGTTTGGATCACTCCTCCATCGCTCCTATTAATACAAGATTAAGTCCAGGATCCCTCAGATCCTTATCAGTCAGTGATCTGCCCTGTGAGAAACAGCTGACTCAGTTTAGCAAGTTCAGTTTACACATCTGCCTGCTCACTCCTCAGGGGATCAATCAGCTGAAGGACAATTCCTTTGATGTCTCACTTGTCTGGAATAAAATCAGTTAGGAATAAATCCTAATCTGCTCACTACTGACCTCCTTGTGAACTGTACCTCACGTTCCCTTTTCCTGACTCTTTTGTAACCAAACTCTTTGTTAATAAATCTGTTAAACTTCTCTTGATGGCTCTTTCTGTCTGTACACACACACACATGCTCACAAAGGTAGTTCAGTTACTGTAAGGTATAATGTCTATATGTCAAACTCACTTTACATCCTGCCCATTTTGATCTTAAGTGGGTCAGACCAGTATAACTCACTTTTCTGTCAATACATATTTAATTCCTGAGAACAGTTAAATAAGAGAAAGAAGTGCAATCTCAACAGCACGCCTCAGTTTTTTCTCCATGATAAACAACAGTGCTGTTGTCAGCACTACTCTTTGGGGTTTGCAAAAAATGAAATTAAGTAGCGAGAGATGAAACCGTTTAAACAAAAGACAGTTAAAAGTCCAAAATGTATGCCTTCCTTCACATTCTCCAAAACCGTCCAGTGATTGAATGAATGAACGAAGCCTTTATTTGTCACTTGCAGTTGCCTGCAGTGAAATTGGACCCCTTCCACCCATACATACATTACACAAACATTACATTGGGGAGACAGGTCAGAATAGGTGGCGTTTAAGAAAAACAATGAAAATACACAACATCGGGGACAGGAGGAGAAAAAAAGGGCTCTACTCAGACTGGGCTCTACTAGGAGAGCAGTTTGAGGACAGTAAAAAAAACACCTCAGCAGATAAAGCATGAATCTTCACATCTTACTCCATCAAAAGACATGACAAGCAACTGGCGGGGGCGACAATATATTGGACAATAAGTAAAATATATCTAAAGTAGTGACTGCAAAGTAATCTAAAGTGAAGGAAACTAGTGGTGGAGTGTGGATCTTACCATGTGTGGCTTTCCATCACAGCTGCCTTAGAAAAAAAATATAATCGTCACACAGTGTTACAACTGTACTTTGTCAAAAATGTCATGTCAGACAAATAAAGACAAAACTAACTTGTGTAAATAATTATAAAATGAGTTTAGCGTTCATGCAAGCCAGAACATTATAGTAGATCTCCCACTATTCAAATTGTTTGTATTTCATTTCTCAGATGTCCGGATTTAAGTGAAAATCCACAGGGGAGGTTAAAGCTGGAAAAGCAAAAGAACTACTAAAGGCCACATGCAGAGTTTTATTCTGAAGAGGAATTATTCACGAGAGTGAAAGAGCACAGAAGCCTGCCAAAAATGTCAAAACAAACTGCGTCGTTATTAAATAAGGTTTAAAAAAAGCTTTTATTATGGTTAATGAAGAAAAAAAATGTATGATTACGGCGAGTGATGTTGTTTATAAGTGGTCCGTTCTCTGAAACCTGTGGAGAGACACCACACAATTGTTTCTATATTGGTCTTTAAATTAAAATTGAACAAAGTCCCCTGAGAGAGAGAGAGAGAGAGAGAGAGAGAGAGAGAGAGAGAGAGAGAGAGAGAGAGAGCATTAAAACCATAAACAAATTACTATTTTCTTCCAGAAGTAACAAGAATAATCTGCTTGTCACTAAGTCAACTTGGAATGTCAAATACTGTCACAGAGAAGAAGCAGCAAAACATCGACTCCTTGCATTTTAATCCTTGAATCCTTGTTCTTTTCAAGTTTAGATGACATGTATGCAGGTTAAAAGAGTTCATGTAGGCCAGACCAGTAAAACTATTGCGTAACAAGCTATTAAAAGCACGTCTCTTTTCTTAGAGCAAGTTAGTACATTTTTAAATTGTTCACATTTTCATCACTTGAAAAAACAGATGATGAACTTCATTTTGGGGTTTCTTCACGAAGATACTACACTCTCATAAATCTATGAAGAAAGAGAAAAAGCATGTATTTACCCTGCACCTTACTTCAGTGCAGTTTGGCAGGCCAAAGAGTAATGTCTTTTTATGTATAAACTCTGTAACTCGGACAGTGATTAAACCATCAGACTTAGACAATGCTTCTTGGTCCAAAAATGCCGTGCCAAGTCCAAAGATTATGGCCGTCGTCTCTGCAATTGTTACACTGTACACCGTCTTCCAGTGTTGATTTTGCCAATTTAGAAATTTTTTGAATCTATTTCCATTTTTGAAGTGACTCTATATATATCTATATTCAGACTACACATAAAAGACACATTCAAGCTCTGAAAAGTGAAGTAAGACCAAAAGTGCTTGTAATGGCCAGCAGGGGGCCTTTTCAAATAGACACACAGTTCTATAGTAACAAATGGCAAAGCGGCCCTTGGCTCCTTCTCTCTCCGACCTCGGTAAACACCTTCTGATTAATTAAAGGCCTACAA
This sequence comes from Benitochromis conjunctus, assembly GCA_015052645.1. Classification (NCBI taxonomy): domain Eukaryota; kingdom Metazoa; phylum Chordata; class Actinopteri; order Cichliformes; family Cichlidae; genus Benitochromis; species Benitochromis conjunctus. The sequence goes on along the minus strand of VOQK01007805.1, from coordinate 21,319 downwards.
TTGTTAGTTTAAGGTTTCAGTTAATTAAATATGACATTTATTTTGTAAACTGCAGACCCCGTTAGTGTCAAAAAGGAGGATACAGCAAAGTGTGCTTTACCAGCCCATCCCTCAAATTCTTAGTTATGTCTGTTTTTTAAAAGGCCAAGATGGAAACATGTAGGTAGTTTAACATTTCTTTGGTTTGCAGCATGGGGCTGGAGCCTCTCAAAATTACAATCCATGCAAAGCGGTAAAGGTCGAACATTAAAAGTTTGAATTTCACATGGCTTTTATATATATTCAGATTTGAAGAGCTAAATAAAGCAGTCATCGCATCAGGAATAACAACAGGAGGTTCTTCTGTTGAATTCAATGGCATATACGATACTCATGAGTGGCAATGAGAAGTAACATGTAGCCACTGAACTATCTGAACTGTAGTTGTGACTAAAGAAAGAAACTATAAACTTTTACAGCTATCTAGCAAGGCTTTTAGGTTTAGGTGGTTGATACTAAATGTGTATGGGGCAGGTATAACGCTTTTCACTCGTGGGACAGAACATCTGGGAGATCATAAAGTTGTCACATCTTTTGATATTCTTCTTTTTTCCATTGCCAGCGTTACTGATGGAATTTTCCTTCAAAAGCATCTCACATGAGTCTCCCGTTCACTGGTATAGTGAGACTTTTGGCCCTTTATTATTCACTTTAAATCAGCTTTTAAAATACAGGCTGGAACCGCTCTAACTGCAGATTTTTGCAGTGCTTTCCTCTGCATGGGTCCATTTATTTAGCAGCTGAGCACATATGGACAAGTTGTGTTAAGGTTGATACAGTTCATTGCGATACTGCGTGCATTCTTTAGCCTTCGTGTGATATGTCAGGGTCTTATTTACAGACAGCGATATCTAAAAAGAAAAGTGCTTGATGCTCGCTTAGAGGCCAAAACAGGATTAATATTTCATTTTTAACTTATTTATAACCATTGCAGCTGCTTGGCTTGATGTTACAGCACTTCTTTGTTGGCACGTCAAACTCAAACCAGTACCTTCTCAAGCATTTCAAAGGAAAGAACTGCCAGCAGCAGCAGCAGATCCTCGCTGAAAGCCACGAGAGACTGACTGTGGTAGGAACCAGGCACTCTATCCCTGTGGCTTTGAGACATTTTAATTGCTGTTTATAGATTAATTTTGAAGAACTGTAGCACAACAAAGAAATTCGGCAACAGATGGTTTTGACCAAGCTGTCTGATAGGTTAGATAAGTCATGCCAGTGCTCTCATAAAGCATACCATTTCACTTTACTGGTTGTAGCGTCGTAAGTTTTCTTTATGGTGCTGTCTGCATAGTTGCTCTGCGTCCAGTAGGATGGTTTGACTGAAGCCAATATAAGTGTGTGTGTGTGTGTGTGCGTGCGTGCGTGCGTGCGTGCGTGTGTGTGTTCAGTGATCTGCAGGACTGCATCAGTCATTCAGTCTAAACTCAAAGTATACGAAAATCACTGTCTGTTGTGAGGTTGTTTTGGACTATCTTTACTTGTTATCAGCTGTCCTGTTTCTTTTATCAAAACGGGAAACTAAAACAAGGTGAATTCGATTACTTCGCTGTGACACTTAGCAATTGCACTTTGTTACATCCGCTGGTCAGGTTCACTTTGGGATACTCAAACACAAACATGTGATAATTAACACCAGTGAGTCTATTCTTTCAGCTGTAGTCCTCTTAAAAGATAAATAAATGAACTAATAATGTGCATTCTGTGTGTTTGCTCAGCCTGAACAATCATATGGACTGTTTGATCCATCTCTCTGAACAGCCTGTGTAAGCATTCCTAAGATAAACACAGTGAACTTTTCACCAGGAGCCGATGTGGCGTGGTGTTATGGGCTTTTGTATGAATTGTGGATGCATTATGAAACTGGACAAAAATTTTTATAAATGACATTATTGTGTTTATTGTTGAAAACACACATCAAAGTGAACCTCAGTTTGTATGCGCAGTCACCGGATGGCGTCTGATTGACAGCGAGAAGGTTAATGAGGGGGAAAAGGGATGACTTTCTACTGTGGAGAAAACCACAATTAGTGTGAGAGACCCACAAAACTAAAGAAAAGACAAAAAAAAAAAAACCAACCTGTTACTACACAGTACTGACAGTCCTTAAGTGTCCACTGGCTTCTGCTGGATTATGGATTTCACTTCTTAGATGACTATTTTGTACAGACGTGAATATAGGTGGACATTAAAATTTTTACCTCTCCTTTGGTTCATTTTGAGCAAAAAATGTCTGAAAACCACTGAGTAGGTGGCTAGAGTTCAATTCTAGTCTTGCTTTTAATACAACTTTGGTGGTTTAGGCACCAAAGGGAAGTGTTGGGGAAAGATAATCAATTTGGGCTAAAAATAAGCCTTTTAAAAATATTGCAGACATAATACAGTTATCTAGGTCGCTAGAGTTCCTTATTAAAGCAAGCACATGTGTACCCAGTCACAATCCATGAACAACAAAAGGGTTCATTCAAGCTAAATCTCTTTGTTATTAAAATGTACACACATTTCCATTTTTCACAAAGCAACATTAAATATCATCCAGTGCGTGTAAAGTTTGTGAGAACTTTTCTAAGTTTCATCCTGAATCACTGCAGCTTTCCTCTGGCTACATTTGCACTTCATAAAACGTCATCAAATTAAACGTTAAGCAAAAAAGGAAGGATTATAAAATGTGGTGAAACTACTACTATCAGACAAATGTTTTTCTGCACCTTAGAATTCATTAGCCTCAATAAAATGTTTTGTTCAGCAATTTTATTGAGCTATGCTTAGCATGAAGCCATTGTTGCCATATGAGAACATATGAGACAGGTTCTTATGAGACAATAACAATTAGAAATGGTGACCAAACGGTCTGTCATAACCAGTGTTGGTCACGTTACTTGATAATAGTTATAAGCTACTAATTACTGATTACTTCTCCAAAAAATTACTTATTTTGAAAAGTAATCAGTTACTTTATTAGTTACTTTTTAAAGACATGATACACAACCTGAATACATAATAAAGCAATAGACCTTTCAGCCCAATTCTATTTTTTCTCCATAATCCATCATATAAAATTGAATCTAATAAAAAAGTCTCTTTATAAAACTTGTTTCATTAGTTTTAATCTTTTAACTTTATGCACATTGCATCAAGCAAAAATCTAATTATATGTAACATTCTCTGACTTAAAGAAATTTGTTTAACATATAAACCTATTCTCTGCATATTCCAACATATAAAATAAAAAAAACATTTTACGCTCACTCTTTTAAATAGATGCAAGTAAAACACAGTATAAAATAAATAAAATCAAAGATTCAGCAGCACTAAGTCCTGTTGCTCTTTAGTATATTTTCACCTGTTTAGCAGGAGTGGGGCCGGTGGAGGTTTGCCCGGTGGAAGTGGACGTGGTAGCCACAGCGGTCATGTCAGTGGGGGGGATCTGGGGGTTTCTCGTGCGTGCTCGGTGTTTGCTCAGATTTAAAGTTAAATTGTTCACTGTAGAAAGAAGTTTTCTTCCCACGCAGAGTGTACAGTTGAAGCTAATGTTTTTGTCACTTCTTACGGAATCAAACTCACAGTAATGTCAGTACTTCCACGCTTTAACCGCTGCATGGTCGTACTCTCTTCCTCACTCCATATTATCCATTCTTGATCTACACACGTCTGTTGCTGCCACGCACGTCGCACGCTTGTACATCATTGTCATGATACACTCTCACAAACAAAATCACGGTGTAGTAATGCAGTGTGCTTACGGGATAGTAACAATAATCTAATTACTTTTTTGCAATAGTAATTGCTTACTTTACTTGTTACTTGAAAAAAGTAATCAGATTACAGTAACACGTTACTTTTAATGCGTTACTACCCATCTCTGCTCATAACTGTTCCTAACAGATAAAAAGAACGTTTTTTTTTATTAATATTAGCTTATACCTACTTCTGTAAACAAACTCTTTCATTGCTGTAACAAATAACTCAGTACATTTAACGAAGCAAAGTGCACTTTGTTGTACCTAAGTCACCAACTGTTCCATTTCAGAGGGTACAAATAGGCAAAGACCTATGATAAAAAGACTAAATATTTCCTTCTTTAGAGCGTTCATGATCTAGCCATATCTTTTGTTTTCCTAGCTTAAAATGGGCCTTATGTAAGCGTGATCAGTCTTGTCTACTGTAAGGGGAAAGAGGCTGTGTTATTTTACAGAAATCTATTTTTTACCCTGTTAATTTTGACCATTAATTCATGAATATCGTGTCATCTTCATAAACATGACATTCCTGGTGTCTTTTAAGAACACAGATGCATCACTCAGAAACAGTTGAGGAGGTCATGGACGTATGTGTGGACCTGTGTGAATCACTTCTTCATCCAGGCGTGTAACATTAAATCATTCTCATCTGCTGGAAAAATAGTCTGCAGTTTGGCCTGGCTTTTTTCCTTCTTCCCTTACAGAGGAGTGATTACCACACGTACCACAGCAAGATCAGTGTTCTCTCTGTTTCTTTGATCAAACTATGCTTTCTCCCAAAATGACAAGAACACTGGAAATATGACGAACACGGTGTCTACAATCATTAATATACAGTTATATACAGTGCCATAACTGTGCAAGACGTCCAATCATCAAATGTTACTTATCCTTGCTCAGTAACGTTTCTCATCTAATAAGAGTATAACAACGGCTTGTTTCTCAGTGAATTGCTTCTGATGTGATATGTGAAACCCAAGTTTTCTATAACACTGGGAGGTTTCATATCTTTACAAGATTACTGCCTTAAAACTAACAAAGCTGTGAGCCTGCAGGATGTCAAAAACATTATGTGTTTGTTCCAGTCTCCTAGTATCCAGAACTTAATCTGAGGTGGAAGGGAAATATTATTTTCCCACTTGTGGAATATAGTTAAGTTGTTATCATAAACTTGTGAAACTTAAAGACAGTATGGAAATGTCTTATACTAGTTTTTTTAGACACTTCATGGCAACCAATACGAGTGCAAATGGATGGAAACTGTTTATGTAATTTGCATATAACTGTATAGAAACCAGTGCAATGACTGAGCATTTAAAGTACTGTAGAATGACAGCTTCAGCCTGAGACATCTGAATTATAGGCAAGTATCTGTTCTGTTATCTTATGGAGACGAACCTGCTGCAGAGACCTGTGAACCTGCGCAGGTGTCACCTGGAAAAGTTTCCCCCAGGCCACATTGCGGTATGGGAGTGGAAGCAGGATGCCCTGATGTTGTTTATCAAAGCAGGCATAACACGTCTGTCTGAGTGGTTGCTGAAGATTTGGAAGAGTGTTTTGCTGTTGTAGTCTGTGACGGCTTGGATTTCTTTCGACTGTAGTTGTCAGGAAAGGAAAATGGATCCTCTTTTCTGCCCAGATCAATGTCAAAAGAGCATAATGGGTTGTATTTTTGAAAGCCATGCAGCCTTCCCTGATCTTAAGGGATCATTTTAAAGATGGAAGTTGTTAGCCAACTTCTAGTATTTTGTCCCCATAATCCTATGATGATGCTCTGATGACTACCTTCTAAGCTGTTTGTTGGCAGTGGATTTCTCAAAGGAGGAAACAAATGTGTTGACAACAGTAATATATCTCAGTGAACTGTGAACACTCAGTTTGTTTTTTTCAGTTTTCCTTTGCTTTGTTATCTTAACCACCTTAATCGTGTTCAGAAGTTGAGAAACTGCAGTGAATCTGCATCGTGAGTATTTGTTAATCTCCTGCACGGTCCCCCTACAAATTCAGTTCATACTCCTCTACATTAGCGCTTAAAGATACTTAATAATGGCCTTTGAGATTAGAAGAAGAAGAGAGATGGATTGAATTCTGCATCGGGTGTTGATCCTTTTTTCAGATTTGTTTTTTCCCCCCTATTCTTTTTATCCCGATTGTTCTACAACAACAGTCATTATTGTTGCTACTATCATGAATAGTAATAGTGGCAAAGCTATTCGCTACTTCCTCTGAGAAATAACTAGTAACGTTTTTTTCAAGACAGTAACCTTTACCTTTACTGATAAACAAATTGGCTTTATGACAAAGCTTGGGATGAAGTGTGGTTGGAGGCCTAGACTGAAAAATGATGTCTAATTAGGTCTAATTATGAGCAGTTTTCTTTTCTTCAGCATGCTTTCCATCTTTCTGGTAGATGTTGATCTTGATTTCATCTGTCCAAAGAATTTTTTTCAGAACTGTGCAGGCTCTTTTAGATCTATTTTTTATTTTTTTTGGCAAAGTCAAGTGCAGCCTTCCTGTTCTCGAGTACCCAGGGGTGTACATATTGTTCTAAAGCCCTCTGTGAGTCCATTCATGAAGTTGTCTGTTTACTGCAGACTGATAATGATATTGCTACTTCCTCAAGAGTATTGTTGACTCTGTGAGATGTTATGAAGGTATTTTTCTTAAGAAAGAATTCATTAATCATGTTGCTGAGCTGACCAGTGCATTCCTTCTTTTCAAGACTGTGCCAGATTGTAGCTCCTAAAGTTTTTGCTATCTCTTTGATTGTCCCGTGTAGAGTGTGTGAGAGATGGACCCAAACGCTGGCACTGGCTTGGATGAGAGCGAGCTTTAATTTCCAACGGTGAAACAACAAACAGAAATGAGGAAGGCAAAGACAGAAACTAAAGGAAACCTAAACTGGGGGAAGCTAGCAAAACAGACCTGAAACCTTAATCCACCGGATGACATGCAGGGAGAAACGCACAAAGGTAAAACAGACGGACCAGTGATGAGTAAGGGAAAACACACTATATAAGCACAGAGGGAAACGAGGAAACTGCTCACAGGAGGGAGACACGGCTGGACCTAATTAACATGATGAGGACACAAAACTGAATACACTGACATAAGACATGGACTTTCACAATAAAACAGGAAACTCAACACACATGCAAAGACAGACTCAGAGACACGGGCTGTACACAGAGACCTGACAGAACTGGAACAGAGGGAACATGGGAACCAAAACCTAAGAACTAAGGAGCTAGGAATACTTGAGACAGAAACCAAAACCAAGAGAATAGCAAAGATACATCATGAAATCAAGGATTAATAATACAAAACAGAAAACACTGGGTCATCGACCCAAGACCGTGACATTGATAGGTTTGTCTTGGTTTTTCAGCCTGATGACGACCTTCTCCACTTGCATCAACATCTCTTTGGCCCAAAGTCCAACACTTCTTTTATCAGATCTTTTATCCACTTAATCTGCCATGGAATAATGAGGGCA
>VOQK01007805.1:2778-14011 GCA_015052645.1 Benitochromis conjunctus | reverse complement strand
CATGGCTTTAATTCTTAAACATTTTATTCAGTGCTTGCTTTAAAACCTCTTGAATTAAAGCTGAAAATCTGCACTTTGCTTTGAGGTTATCGCTGTTGTGATTTGGCACTATATACATGAAACTGAACTTGAAAATTGACTTTTATGTATGTTAAAAAAAATCACGCAAAATTACAAAACTTGTGTCATTCCCCAAAGACTTATGAACCTAATTATATTCCCCAACCTCTCATCTAAGCACTGTTGTTATATTTTTTCCAATCTTCCTAATTAATAAGCAGCCATTACTGAAAAAAAATCAATGCTGGCATCCTTGCATATTTAATGTGCATTTGTAACTTGTGATGGTGTATCAGAGCCACACTTGGCAAGAAACAGAAAATTACCATACTGAGGCAAAGTAGTAAATTCTTGAGAAACAAAGAAATCTTAAATTCCCTGATATTAAAGTTACAAATTGGTGGGACAAAAACTAGAAAACAAATAGCAGGCCAACTTAATTTCTCTTTATTAGGTTGACTCCACTTTGTCATCCCACTGACACCTTTGAACAGGAAGTGCCACGTGCAAACTTTGATGAGAAGCTGCAACCGTTTTGCACGGTGAAGTGATGCTATTCCTGAATGGGGAAAAAACCTCTCTCACACGCCACTGAGAATTGACACCCTCTCCCCTGGCTATGATTTTTTTTTCTCTTGGTCCAGGAAAGGCCCTAAAATGCAATTGTAGATCACTCTGCTTACAATTTGATTATTTATTTGATTACAGTTACTATTTGTTACTATGCAAACTATGTATGTGACTATTCAGAGAAGCTCATTGCATTCACCATGCAATTAGGCTTAATAGCACACACATTTCCTAAACAAAAGCCTCTAATGTGCTATTCACGGTTATTAGGTCTAATGACTGACACATTTCCACCAACAAATACTGATGTTTCAGTTGATGGCAAAATAAAGTGTAAATGAAAACCATATTGGTGTGTGGAAGACAGACTTCTGCTGGCTCTGGTGGTCAACTGAAAACATAACCACATGGAAATGCAGTGAAACCTCAACCAGCACAGGCAGTGAGGATAAAACAGAGCTTTCATTTAAGGAAAAATAGTTAGCAGTTACTACAAATATGACAAACAAGATATTTAATGTTTCTAAATCCTGGAAATAAATGAGCCCTATGACTGCATACTGTCACTTTATTTAAATGGATGGACTGGATGAACCTGCTTTCCTAAAAATACGTTGATTCTGTTCTTTTGGTCGTAGCATTTTCAGTGGGAGAAAGAAATCTCTTGGGTGAGTGACAAAACGTTTTTGCCACTGAAAACATTACATCCTGATGAACACAATCAACTTTTTGGGATTTCCTTACCTGAAAGAGTGAGCATGCACCAAGATTTCAGCTGCTCTTATTCAAAACTAACACATTTTAAAACTTTTCAGACATTAACAAAAAAAAAAAACTTTATTTAACAATTCTACTGTGTTTAAGGATTGCTCAATATATACATTGGAAACTGGCCTGTCCAGAAGAAGGGTAAAGGGTGCCATCTAGACCCCACCACCTACCTCCACTCCCACCCAAAGTGAAGCAGTTCTTGCACTTTTTACCCCATGATATTTATTTTAGTGCTGTCAACGTTAATGTGGCGTTAACGCGGGCATCACGATTAACGTGCTTAAAATTTTTAGCGCACTCAACCCGTCTGGAGCGCAGAACGGACAAACTTTGGACAAACTGCCTGAAATGCGTTGACAGAGACATTTCAGGGATTTTGAGTCAGTCTGCGCTGCAGACGGCATTAACGCGGATCACAGCACTAATTTATTTTAGGCCTTTAGTTACTTATTATTTTGCAGATTACCCGCACTATTATAGTTCAAATGAAAAGGCGTAATCATCAGCAGCTGCGACATTAAAGTGATTCGCACACCAATAAACCAATAAATATGATTCTGAAAGGTGTCATTCCACATAAAAACTGTAAACTATTTTATTAAAAATATTTTTAATACAACATGTGCACTATTAAGCTACAGTCGGATTATTACTTTTTCTTCTGTAAAAAATCTAAATGCTTTTTTTCCCTTTTTTTTTTTAACCAGTTGTCTACACAAATTTCTGATTAAACATATTTGTCTCCTGTTGTGTTCTCGGTCCCCCTGAGCCACCCCATTTTTTTTTTTAAATCCTGGAAACTCCCATTTTGTTCAGTTGGAAACTTGAAAAACAATTCATCAGATGGTGCATGATGAAAAATACAGCCACAGTTTTTATGAGATTGTGTTACCTGAGATAATGTGTACAGTGTGATGTCTGTGCATGTTACATTTGTATGTAAACGTTTCTTTTGTCTTTGTGGAAGAAGCTGACTGCGAAAGTGAAGAGAAGATCCTTCTTTTAAAAGACTTTTAAAAGTTTTTTTTTCTTCCGAGTAAAGCTGTTAAAATTCAGTGCAGATAATGGGGATTTCTCCATGAGTGACTGTTACAGTGGATTTTCATCAGTAGGTTGTAAGTTGGCCCTCATATGATGACACCTTGGTGTAAGAGCACCTTTCCACACTATAGAATACAAAACAGGTGTGGCTGTGTCTTCAGTCTGAAGAAGAAAGAGCAGCTTATCACAGCATGACAGTTACTTTTAAAAATGAAATATGGTCTGAAATTCTCAGTCTAGTCACTTCTCTCTGTAGTTGTTTTCTCACATTTCTGATGCAGAGCTGCCCATGTGAACACTTTTAACTCAGCCCAGGCTAATTACAAGGTGACGACATGTTGTACAAATGTAAACATTTGGGTAACTTATCTAGTGTTGTGTCTCAATTAAGCTGGTAATAGATTTACCCAGTTATTCACTTTAAAGGTTCCTGGAAAAGTATTTCAGTTAAGTTTTGTGTTTTTATAGACCTTAAAGTATGAAAACAGTAACATTTTGAAAATATATAAAATACATCAATGTCTCCAGTCTCACCAAAACTATATTGTTTGACAAAATGTTTAGAAAATGTCATATTTTAATCAAAGTTTAGTACTTGTGGGGCTTGCTAGTTGTCCTTAGTTTCCTCTGTTCTGTGTTTAGTAGCTAATCTGTGTATTACTTCCCGTTTTGTTTTTATGTATAATCTGTGTTTGATGTTGAGTTTGACTTCCTTCCTTCCTCCCTTTGATTATCTAATTGTCTTTAATGAGAGCATCCACAAAGCATGAAGCAGACAGCCTGTCTTGACAGAGAAAGCTGATACCTTTTCATCACCGACTGATATTTTCAGTTTTGTTGAGCGAAACGGGAAAGAAATGCTGGCTGTGTTAAAATATTAGGAGAATAAATGCATAATAGCAACACAGCTGTTCCAGAGAAATCAAGGATATCAGTGTCTGTAATAAGGAAAGAACTGCACAGTAGTTTAGTATTTAAAGCGCTGTATGGATTTGTGTGCACTTTAAGCACTTTGGTCAATAAATCTGGAAAAGACCTACTAGTCTCCATTAAAGTCTAAACCATTTGAAACCTTTAAAAAAGCCAGCAAAATGCAATCTATGCAACTCAACAGTCACAATTCTACCTAAACATGAGAGAATCTGATGGTTTATAAATTAAATTAATGTTTAAAAGACTGTTTTAGTTTTTATTCTTTCTTGTGAAGCCTTGGCGGCAGTTAGCAAATAGTAATCATAAAACCTGACTCCAAATGAAGGCTTAGACTCCACAGAGATTTGATATTAGGTCAGTAAGGATAAATAGGTGTCCTGTTTAAAAACATGAAAGCTTAATGAACAATAGCATTGTTGTAAAATTGTTTGATTTCAATAGCAAATTGACTTCACTGTACTCCCAGAGGTCGACCCAGATGGCCGCCCAACAGGGTTCTGGTTCTGTCTGAGGTTTATTCCTGATAAAAGGAAGTTTTTCATCTCCTTTCACGCTGAAGGTTTGATTAAGAGGAAATTATTGGGCTTCTTTCTTTGACACTATAAGGTCTTGACCTTACTATATAAAATGTCCTGATATGACATGTTGTGACTTGATACTATATAAATATTATATTGAAATAGACTATTGGTTATCAGCTTTTGTCTTTTAGGTTAGGAAGGTAGGCAAAGCCTTACCTTAATTAAGAAAGCATGGGTCTAAATTTGTCTGTTTTATAACAGCACTTTTAAAGGCTAAAAACCCCTTGGGGACCGTGAGAGAGATCTGTTTGGGGTTATTGCTCTGTTTTCTACGTTTTTAGCACTGCAAACTGTTGTTTATCTCTGTTTTTTCCAAAATGTTGCAACTTTGAACTGTCATTACATTGTATGTTTGCTGCAACTTTGACATCTGGACTGTGGTCAGAAAATTGCAACTCTGCTGAGAATAGGATAGTTTGTGGAAAGCACTACTGTTAGTTAAATTAAGGCTATGGATGAACTCTTCATGCATGGAGTGGCACATGATGAAGTCACAAGAGCTTGTTCCTCTGAGATGATAAATCCATCTGTTTTTCTTCTGTCAGTGAAATATGAAGCTATAAACCAGGGTTTTGGTGCCTAAATTTCATTCACAGGGAGCTGGTTCATTTGGAACATTTTCTGTTACCACCCAAGCTAGCTCTGTTAGTTATCAAAAGTGTGATTATCAGGATTTTAAGAAAAAGGTCTGAGTGCAGACAACAGATTTCATAAGCAGTGAGTACCATTTCCAGAAACAAAGGGGATTAAAGTGGCATCTTTTTACAGGCGCATGGGCTGCAGACCTCCTCTGGAATTGTTTAGGAGTACCAAGTTAATACCTTTGCTTCAAAACACCAGACATCTAATCCTCATGTATGTTTTTCCCACATGTAATCCTCACAACAATATTAGTGTGTTTATTTTTCATTAGTGTACTCCAGTGCCATTACAGAACCATGGGCATTCATTTTAATGAGATGTAGTACTATAAAAGGTCCTAACCTTTCTTTGAGGTCAAATGAGGATAAGCTTTACAGTTTGTTTTGTTGTTGTTGTGCAGGTTTTATTACTTCATCACATTTGCTTTACAGATCAAAATACATACTGTGAACATTGTTTTGGTCTTCTTTGTTGATGAGAAATTTTAATCTGTATAGGATGGTTGTCATTACGAAGGGTTTGTGCTGGACATGGTTTCAATTAAAGCTGAAATATGAGTCTTTTTAATTGGTTTTCCTGTACACGGTGGTTTTAGTACTGTGCTATTCATGCACATCTAAGCAAATGCTTAGGGATGGTAGTTTTCACTTTATGTGGTGGTTGATGTGTCGGTTGATATTGGTATGCTGATTGATACCGCTGTGTTAGAAACAAGCATGTTGTAATATCTGCTATACATAGGAATACCAAATATTATGTACACTGTTGTACACATCCCTCAGTGTGGAAACTATATGGGAAACTTTATTATTTGTAAATCTCCGCACCCCAACCCCAAAACACAGAATAGGTGGTGTCCTTTAATAGCTGTTCCTTTAATAACCCAGTCGTGTGAGTTCGGTTTCAACAGGTAAGCTGTTGAATAGGGTACAGTTTCCATGACCAGAGTGCTTCCAAGTGTCATAAATACAACTCAGGCAGAACTCAAATGCTGGACACCAAATTCCAATTTCTCTGCATTTATTTACAACACAGCAACAGTTCCAAACAGTGAGGATGATCCCAGACTCCCCAAACAACTAACGGCCTCCAGACATTCTCCAAACTTTTCCTCTTTGATCAGGTTGCCGGTCACTCTCTCTCCAAATCGTGTTCCCAGACAATCTCACCATTCGTGACTCAGGTAACTAACCTGGAAGTTTCTTTCAAGGGTTAAATGCTAATATGTACAAGAAGGAACCAGGTTTCACTAACTGTGGTGATTACAATAATCCGGTGAAGACTGACGTTCAGCTGCTTCCTTAAGAAGACTTATGAAGACATGTGATGACCCACAGGTGTGCGGTAGCCAGAAGGCGAGAACTGAGGCTGAGTCCCGACAAAACACTTAAACTGGTACACATGCACACACACACAGATACTGGGAAAGGAGAGAGGAAGGAACAGAGAACTAAAAACACAATGCAAACAGAAAGTGGCAGGTTCACACAGTGAGGACTGAGGGACCATGACACCAAGTCCACAATAATTTCCACAAAACCAAACATACTTTTCCAATTTCCCTGCTTGCAGACTGATGACCTCTCTCTGTTTTGAATTTCAGTGCTGATTTCATGTCATGAATAATTTAAGCAATGCCTACAAATAATAATTTTGTAAAAATAAGCAATGTTATTGCAGATTAAGCTATTCAGCAATATGTAAGGTAGAGAGGATTACCTTTTACCTTTTTTTCTTTTTGGTAGACCAGTAAAATGCTGATGTTTGATCAGTGTGAGAAAAATGTTACATCAGAAAAGAAAAAAGAAAACCACCAAAACAAAGACGGCGCAAAAACACAGCAGTGCTGTAGCTAGAGGGGAATGACGCAACACAATCTGAGGTTAGAATATGACAATGTAAGGGCTGTAGTTAAGGTCACAAGAAGTATTCTAAAGTATATAAATTCCACCCGTTGGAAGCATTTGAAGGCAGACTTTCCCATGATTTTGAATATATCAGTTTGGAGCTTTGTCTCTGCAGAGTAGTAAGCCCCTTCTTACGTGATACCCCAAATGCTGCAAGGGGTCAAGCACAACTCCTAAATATTTTTTTTACATTTCAGAGAACAGTTAAACTGGAGCATGCACTGACAGTCAGGTTTAACCTTTTCCACAGGGTGAGAGAAACCATGCTTCTGCATTATGTTTCAACTTGTTGTTACTTGAACTCAAGAAGCTCCTTTAATTGAATACTGATTGCAGAAATGATTGATACAGGAAAAAATGAATTAACAAATTGTGGAACAACTTTAGAAAAGTATTCCTAAATGTAAAACTGCTTTGACTATCTTATTATCTACAGTACATAATTTCATCAAAAGATTCAGATCTAATCTGAGTTCAGATTTGACAAAATCTGTGTGTGTGAAGGACAAGGCTAAGCTCTATCATACAAAGAAAAAGCCTTGATGTATGCTCAGTCATCCAGGTGAGGAAATCCCAAAAAGTTGATTCTGTTCATCTGGACGTGGCGTTTTCAGTGGGAGAAACATTTCCTCACTCATCTAGGTGACTTCCTTAGTCTCTGCTGACTGTAGGTTTCCCCAACCTTATAAACATTGCATAATGACTGAAACTAGCACCACTAGCAAACAGTGGGCTGTGAGGTCACTTTCTTTATCATTAATATGTAAATGGTCAGCGGGGAGTCAAGGAGGCCATTGACATCAAAAGGGAAAGACTATCTCTGAACTGAGGAGGGGGCCCTTTCTTATCTTTCACCATGTTACAATGCTGTGATTGCAGCCATTTACCAACTCTCTGTGAATGAGAGAGTCACATTTTCACAGTTCAAACATTTGATGTTTTTATGTTTTATCGTGAATAAACATGGGTTTGTAAGATTTGAAAATCATCGCATTCTGTTTTTATTTACATTTTACACAGTGCCCATGCTTTTTTTGAAATTGGGTTTATATTTTCAAAAGGTCAGAATTGAGCATCATAAAAGTTCAACTTTGTTCAACAGTACATGAAACAGTTAAAACTAAAGCATCTTAGAAATGAGAATGTTGACTGCTGACTGGATAACACTTCAGATACAAGCACCAGTTACACGCATGCACCAGATTGGAGAGCTCATTTTCATATGAAACCCATTGGTTAACTTAGAAATTATAGCAAATCATTATGCAGCTTTTGATCCTGAATGGGCTGAAACACCCTTTTTGATTTTGTTTTTTCCCAGAATAATTAAAGTTGTTGTTGTACTTTTGTAATATACTTGAATCCAATGCATTTTAACAGCAATAGTTTTTTTTTCTATTGTCTGAATCACCATCAACACGGGAGCGCCGCAGGGGTGTGTACTCTCGCCACTGCTGTACCCCCTCTATATTTCTGTGTCACCACTCATGGCTCCAGTACCAATGTGAAGTTTGCTGACAACACAGTGGTGTTGGGCCTCATCTCCAACAATGATGAGAAAGCCTATATGGACGAGGTGAAGAATCTGGCATAGTAGTGTCAGGACAACCACCTCCAGCTGAACGTCTGCAAGACCAAGGACCTGGTGGTGGACTTCAGAAGGAGTAAGCACAGAGTCTACAAGCCCCTTATCATCAACGGAGCCCCAGTGGAGAGGGTGTGGTCCTTCAAGTATCTCGGTGTCCACAACTCCTCAGACCTGACAGGGTCTGCTTGCATTCAGGTCCAAAAAGGCTAGGCAGCGCTTGCACCATCTCCGACAACTGAGGAAGTTTGGGGTCTCTCCAGTGAGCCTCAGGACTATTCTGTTCAGGCGCTGTGGAGAGCATCCTCACACAGAACATCACATCCTGGTATGAGAACAGCTGTGTTCAGGACCGAAAAGCTCTTCAGAGAGTGATCTGTGCAGCAGAACGCTGCTGCAGGTCTGCTCTCCCCTCCCTACAGGACATTTGCACCAGGAGATGTTGTTCCAGAGCAGCTCGGATATTAAAGGACTCGTCCAATCCCAGCAACAAACTGTTCCAACTTCTGCAACCAGGCAGAAGGTTCCACACCATCCAGGCAAGAACAGAGTGGCTGAAGAGGAGCTTCTATCCTCAGGCCATCCATGTCCTAAATCAGAGCATGCCCCCACTCCCCTCATAGCATCCATAAGGTGACATATGATATCACATATCATGTCTGATTCATTATTACGTCACACGCTGCTACACTGATCATGCTGCTTCACTACTGCGTATATTCCTTTGTACATTACCGTTTACACTCCTCTGGTCACTCTGTTGAATTACTCTGTTTGTATTACTCTGGTCACTTGTTTACCCTACTTGCACTGCTCTGTCAATACATTGCTGTGCTAATATGGCACAAGACACTTTAACATCCCATTCACACAATGTACATTTAAAGATTTTTAATTTACAATTTCTATTTAAAACTTAAAATTTTTATTTAATTTACTAATTGTATATAATGTGTTTGTTTGCACAGTCAAAGGAGCAGTTCAGGACACATTTCACTGTATGTTGTACTCATATGACTATGCATGTGACAGATAAAGAATCTTGAATCTTGAGATGTTAAGTTTGTAGACTTGTAGCTTCCTCCTGGTTTGGTTTCTTTGCACACATAGATAACTACTTCTCTACAAACCATGAAAGAAGACTGAGTGTGCTTATTGGCCAGATTTTTCTGGGTTAACCCAGAAAAATCTGGCCAATCAAAGTTAATACAGAAAGAAGCCACCATTTTCTGGACTAGTGGAGAATGTGGAGAACTTACATCTAATATTTGTATTTATCCTGACAAAATGTCATACTTTGTGCATGCTTCACATCAGTGGTACTCTGCTGCATCCTGAAATGCAAAGTATACCTGGCTACAAGAATGAATCTAGCTCAAACTTGCAGTGAACATCTGGCAGGTCGAGGTTGGCTCCCATTCTGACCATAAAATAACCACTATGGTGTTTGTTTGGAACCGGACTGAGACCACGTCCTCTTGATATCTTCATGCGGTTAATTTGTTCCGCACCCAAGTATAATTACTGTGTTCACATCTGCACAAACAAGATTTAAAGGAACTCTAAAACATTAAATGGAGTATTTTGATTTTGGGTATTAGCAGTTTAAAATTTGTTGATGTCAAGTGGAATTAAAGCAAAACTTTTTTTTTTTTCTTGCCAGACATTAGTTAAATAAAATCTTTTCATGCAAAAATGAGGAAAATCTTTTATTCACTTATGTTTTCCAGGTGTGATGCACAGGACATTTATGCTTCACGGCGTAGACATCAATATCCTTATAAAGCAAAGGTGTTTCATTAGTAATACAGGTATTTAAATCATTGTCTATCAATAACACAAGTGTATATTTAAAAAACACAATTAATAAGCTATAATTTAACAGTAGTAATAAACTTTTTTCTCATGCAGAACCCACTATTCTTGTGCCACTCCTTTTCCTTTCATTGTTTTGACAGTATTGTTTTTTTTTATTGTCATGTATTTCATGTAACTAGTATATTAGACACTTTTCCTGCTCCAGAGAGCAAACGGAGAAAACATTAAGTTGTCTGTGACTTTAAGACAGTTAACTTACAAAACCAAAGATTATTTTGTCAAAATAGGATTGATGTTGGTGTGAGTTTTGCAATAAATAAATGACTATGTATTCATGTTGTACGACAAATAAAGGAGAAATGAAAAGGGACATGGAAACAATAATATGAAAGTTTTTTTGTTAAAAAAGGAAAACAGACCACGAAAGTTCCCAAGTAGTCACAGTGAGTCTGTTGTCTGTTACATGTAGAAATCTGGGGAGACCCAACCCCTAACAGTTGTCTCTTCAGTGTTTTTGGTGTATGGGTTAAGAGTATATGGAGGGTTTCAGCCTCAGTGTTGAGCATGTGTCTATCATTGAGAACCTGCACTGTTTACAGCTAAGTTATGTCATATGGTTGCCAAGTGATTTTGCAAAACTTTTAAAAGTTGAATCTGTCATTGTATGGCTGGAAGTTCATTTGAATATTTGAAAGGGGGAAGGATTCAGACCTTCGAGATCAAGGATATCGCTGCTCCCTAGGCAGAATGCTGTAGCCACAGAGTCTATCAAAACTCATTAGGTAAGTGTAGAAAAGATGTAAGATGGCAGGAAGTATCTTAGAATAACTGAGACGTTCCACACATGCCTTTAATTTGAATCCTTCAAAATGCATTGTTCATCCTTTTCTGTTTTGTGCTTACTTGATGGATTAGCTCTGTCACTTAAGGGTTTTTTTGTTGTCCTTCTGAAAGGTTTTAATTTGATTATGTGTGACATCCAACAAAGATATAACTCACATCTATCCCTAGATAATGAACAAAAACATGTCAGATGTCTCTTGATTTTAACAGGTTGCTGTCCGCGGCATTGGTACTTCCTCAGTGAACATTTATACCAAGCAAGTTTAGCGGAAAATATTATTTTGTTTTCGGCCTGTCCTTTTAAGCAATGTGATTATTGTGCAACCATCTCAAGAGTCTCTCGGGGTTCTTTATGTCTTCAGCTGTACTGTAGATGACAACTATAAAAGCATTCATAAATGCCAAAATATTGAAATATGTCTCTCGAAATGAAAATCTTGAACTTGTAGCTAAATAACTACACGTTTCAGGGTTATTATTAT
>VOQK01007804.1:44924-55774 GCA_015052645.1 Benitochromis conjunctus | reverse complement strand
AGGCTGACGAGAGGGAGCGAGGGAACACGAGGGAGAGAACAGACATGACGGACTGGGGAAACATGGATAAACCAGAACAAGAACTCATACAACTATATAAACACAGACACACAGGGCTAAGGCACCGAGGGCAAAAACACAAGGGGAAATCTAATAAGCTGCACTAATAGAGCAACCCAGGCACTTCCAGAATAAAAACAAAGTCCACTTGACATGATACAAAATGACATGACACTACAAGAACACAAAACACTGGGTCAAATGACCCAGGACCGTGACAATTTTATGACTATAACCACAGCCTGGGTTAAAGCAGTTTGTGTGCAGTCTGTTAAACATTCATCACACAAATGTCACACTAAGTAGTGCCTTTAACACAAACACCACTCTCTGGTACTCCTTGTCCTGACTTTTCACCCAGAATATCAAATTCATTTAATATGTTTCACAGACCTGAAAGTGTCTCCAATGCGATCTTGAAAGAAGATGAATCCCTCGTCGTCAATCTTTAGAAGGTCGCCACTGTTAAAGTACACGTCGCCCTTCTCAAACACATCTCTTAGCTTCTTCTTGTCTGTCTGCTTCTTGTCCTTGGCGTAGCCGCTGAAGGGAGCCCTTTTCCCAATCTTTGCCACAAGCAGACCAGTTTCTCCTGCAAGTAAAAATAACAGTATACGTTTAAGTAGCAGCTTAAAAGTCAAAGGGCACCTTAGGAAACAGGCTCACCTCTTGGGACTTCAATACAAAATCCTCTAGAGTCTCTGACTGGCTCCTCTTTTTCTGTGTCAAACCTTATGAGGGCATATTGACATGCCATCTGAAACAGTTTACGAATAAGAATATATTGAAGAGAAAAAGCAGTTAGTCATATAAATCATGCTACATCTCCATATACAGAGGTCCAGTTAGCCTCTGAAAAGAGGCTCACTGCCTCACAGCCCATCGTTCGCCAGTGGTTCTAGTTTCAGCCATTATGCAAATGTACTCTTTATAAGGTTGGGTAAATCTGAGTCACCTGAGACGGAAGAAGTCACTTGGATGAGTGACAAAATGTTTCTCCCTAAAAGCTATGTCCTAAGCCATGGTTCTTCTAAGCATGGCTTAGGTTTGCAAAATTCATCTGAACAAACCACAAGTCTTTTGGTAAAATGTCCTTTGGACAGACAAGACCAAAGTGGTTGCTCATATATGGCATATGTTGTGAAAAGCAAGCACAGTATATTAGCACAAACACCTCATAGAAACTGTGAAGCAGGTTGGTGAAGAGGAGATGGTCTGGGCTAGTTTTGTAGCCAAAAGACCTGATCACCTTGCAGTCATTGAGTTGACCATGAACTCCTCTGTATACCAAAGTATTCTAGAGTCAAATGTGAGACCATCTGTCTGACAGACAGTCTGAAGTGACATTATAAAAAAAGGTGGAATAATATTATAGTTTTATGGCTATGTAACTTTAGAATTGAAAGAGGTTGTGCTTTCTTTTTCACATGACTGTATCTACCCATATACATCTTACTTTGTAGAGAAAATGTTCTCTGCCAACAGCTCCAACTTTCCCACCATAGTTGATAAAGCCAACGTTCCCTTCAGTTGCTCCATAGCATTCACAGATGCAAATGTTCCCAAATCGCTCCAGGAACTCAACCCAGGTGTCTTCCCTTATTCCGTTCCCTACAGCCAATCGGACTTTATGATCCTTGTCATTGTCCCTCTGAAAGAAGGCCAAAGGAGAGGTGAGAACATAAACAATGGCCATAAGAAACAATGCACCTGACTGAAGCAGGTTGGTAGAAGTCATTTAAACAGTTTGAGCTTCTAATACATATCCCAATATTGTCATTACTAAATTATGGCCTTAAACTTGTGTTTACCTTTGGTGTGTTGCAGAGGTAGCGCATAACCTCGCCTATGTATTGGATGACAGTCACATTGTACTTTCTACAGTCATTCCAAAAGTTGGAGGCTGAGAATTTGCTTCTCAAAACAACAGTGGTGCCTAAAAACGGAAAGATACAGAGTTCAGCAAACATGCCGCCTCATGCTGAGAGTTCAGTGTTGTAAACTCTGGAAGGTGAACTTTAGGACTGCAAAGTACAAACAGTGGAAGCGGGTGTAGTTTGAGTTCATGTATATGTTGGTTTAACCTGCAATAAATCATGTTGAAATCTTGATTTGTGGTTTTATTTTTAGGTAATGTTTCATGTATTACCATTTTCTATAGCTCCACAAAGTCCCATAAGAAAACCAGCAGTGTGGTACAGAGGCAGATATATGTAGATAACATCATCTGAGCGCACACCAGCAAAGGTCAGGGCAAAACTTGGTATCCAAACCTTCTCGTGGTTAATCACAGCTGCTTTTGGAAGCCCTGAAAAAGCAGATATAATACAAATTTATTGTCATCCTTCTTTTACTCAACCTCTGCATTATAGTTATATGAACACATATTAGAAGTCAAGGCCAGATAAGCCTTTAAGGTTACCTGTGGTTCCTGATGTGTAGATGTACACCGCAGGACTCTTGATGTTAATGCTGGCCCTGAGCTGAGGGGACAGGGGCTCGTTTGACTCTATCTGAATTTTGTCAGAGAGGCTTTCGATGCCGTCCACGTCACTGTGCTCACGGAGGATAAACACACGGATACCCTGCTGCTTCAAAGTCGGCAGCACCTCTTCTATTGCTCCTTGAAGGTCTGAGAGAGAGGGAGGTAAAAGAAAAGAGGTGCTGATCAGTCATTACAGGGTTATATACGTAAATATGGGGTTAATAAACATATCATGTGTTTTGATGGTGAAATTAACAAGATATACCCGTGCAACTTTAGCCTCCCAGTTAAAAAAAAAAAAATAGTCAGAGATACCTCTAAATTAATTAGACAGTATGATC
This sequence comes from Benitochromis conjunctus, assembly GCA_015052645.1. Classification (NCBI taxonomy): domain Eukaryota; kingdom Metazoa; phylum Chordata; class Actinopteri; order Cichliformes; family Cichlidae; genus Benitochromis; species Benitochromis conjunctus. The sequence goes on along the minus strand of VOQK01007804.1, from coordinate 52,888 downwards.
ACGTGATATTAAAATAAGAAAAATATTCAGCTCGTTTTCATTAACACAAACGCCAACAGCCTACTGCAGTATCTACGCAGCTTACCAGCGCCAGCGATCAGGACTTTGGCTCCACAGCAGGAGAAACAGTGCAGCAGGGATTTGGATCTTATGTTGACGTTGAGGAAAGACGCTGGGCATCCCAGCTTGGACAGTGCGAGCCAGATCCAAACAAACCCCGGCTCGTTGCCCAAGAAGAGGGCTACTGTGTCCCCCTCCTTGAGGTGGGCATGCTTCAACAGTGCCCTGGCTACTTTGTTGCTTTCTCTGTCGGCTTGGCTGTAGGTGTAGGAGCTTTCCTCGTAAACAATGAACTTCTTATGCGGATGCTCAGCCACTTTGTCCAGAAAACGATCTAAAATACTGTAAAACTTTTTCTCGATTTTGCTCAAGCGTATACCGACATAAATGGAAAGAAATGTGTAACGTAAATCTTTAAAAAAATAAGGATTCCGGAAGTAAAGCAGTAAGGGCAAAACTGCCAACGCTGTGCACAAAATATATGCAATCATTTTTATTTATTTATTTTTTTAAGAAGAATATGTCAGACCTGCTGCTGGATTCAAACGATCACCTTTCAACGGCCTCCAGCTGTTGGATCATTTCCGTTTACGCCTCCTGAACTTTGAACGAGTTTGAGGGGTTAAAATGGACCGACATACCCCCCCACCCCTATAGTTGCTGTGATTTCTGAGTCTTTTTCTTTTTTTCCTTTGTCTGTTTTTTTTTTTTTGGCTGGGGAGGAGTCATGTGAACTTGATGTAGCAGTAATAAAGTATTTTAAAAAAGAGGAACAGAATTTTTTGAAATACATATTTTTCTAAATTATATATTTTTTGTCCTATAATATTATTCAACTTGTTAATTATTGTTAACATGCATGTGGGGATACAGGGTAATACATTTTCAACCTCACCCCAGCACCCACTAATAGACACGATGCTCCACTGCGTGGACGTCACCCTCTCTTAAGGCCGTTTTTACGAAAAAAAGGAAATTCTTGGTTAAGTTGCAGAAAGCTGCATTACCAGCAGAGGGCGATATTCTATTTCAAGCCAACACGACAATAGTCGTTGGAAGATGTTCAAAGAGACATAGGTAAGACATTTACATGTAAATACATAGACTTTTGACATTTAGCATGTTATGAATCTATAGTTAGTGTGCTGTCTTGTGTAGTTAGTGTGTAGTGTATTCGTCTGTTGTGCTTTCTGTGTCAAAACAATGAGGGTACTAGTTAATGTCACAGTTGTTAGAAAGCAACCAAAGGCATATTTCAATGTAAACGTTGTCTTCAGGTGCAAAACAGGAGGAGCGATACACCGCTTGTTGTTAGGCCTGAAGGTTTTAGGCCTCCCATGTGCTCCTCCCTCTTGTGGCGGACAAACAATTTTTTGGAGTGGCACAAGTAATTTGTGTGGCATCTTATTGTGATACGTGAGTGTTGTGTAATTTCAGTTGTAGTTTTAAATGTTTTTATTTTATTTTTAAAAACCCAGCATTGTTAGGTAAATAATTGTATATAACTTTATTGTTTGGAAATTTTGTACAAAAGTTTAATTTCAAGTTATGAAAGTAATTCGCTAAACATGTTTGTGGTTTCAAAGTATCAAAATATAACTTTTTCCTACTCTGATTTTTTGTGTGATTTTAGTTCAGTTGTATTAAAACAGTATGCCAATGAAAAAATAATTGTAAAATTAGACGTGCGAAATTGTGCTGAAAAGAATGATACAAAACAAGACAAGGCCATTAGTATTAAAGGTGAAATATAAAGGTAAAATCAAAAGTAGTCAAAAATAGTGAATGGATCCCAGAGGGTTAACCCAATAAATAATTAAAAATTAGGTTTAAATCTTACGTGAAAAATGTGTTCATGACAGTGCAGATCTCTGTGATTTTGTGTACATTTGTAGAATGTAACAATTTGTCTGCAGGGTTCGTACAGGTGCTTGAAATCCTTGAAAACGCTTGGATTTTAATACTGTCTTTTCAAGGTTTCAAAAGTGCTTGGATTTTGGATTTGGTGCTTAAAACTGCTTGAAACTGTAACCGTATTTCATTCACCACAAATAACTCTCTGATTGAATAATTTTCTCATCAGATAAGAGAAATAAAATTTGTTGCAAAGTCTGAAAGCAAAATTTCTCTGCCTGGGCTGCTTTGCACCTCTGCATGTCAGTTTGTTTTAATGTGTGACTCCCCCCACCCAACAGTCAGGGATGAGTGCACTAACATGCCTGGAGCTTGCCGTTTTAATGGGTGTTTGCTGGAAAATGACAAATACAAATCATGGATAAGCCAAGGACCAAATCCACCTGAAAAGTCTGCAAAAAGGATTTGCACCTTTTCACAATGGGGGAGTTTGCATAAGTCCCAGTAAATAATCTTCGAGTATGTGTACATTACACATGCTAATTTTTTAAATTGTTACTATTATTATTTTGCTAGCTAGCAAACTCGCAGGATAAATGATTGAAATGCACTGTGTGATGCAATACGGCAGCGCTAGTATAGCAGTTAGTTGTGGCATGGAGATTTATGGAAAATGCTGTGAACTTAGCTAACATTACTTAGCAGTAGCAGTAATGTGAGTTACTTCACTCAAGTGAAAGCTTTAAACATTAGCCCGATACATAACTAGCCAACTTAAGGCTTTCTGATTAAAGGCTAAAAGCCAAGTTGTCACCAAGTAAATAGAATATTTATATTCTATTTATATATTTATATTTTTGTTTATTGCTGCCGCTTTTTCAAGTATTAACTTGGTGCCTTTGGCAACACCTTAGGGGGAAATAATGGTAATATGAAGGACTGATCCATATGGGCACAAAGAATAGACACTATCAAAGTTCCCTGGCTTTCATTCAAAATCTGTTTATGGTGAGCACCTACACATTAAACAACTTAAACATAATAAATGGCTTTAAGCTCACACTGAGGCCTCACACAAACACTTTAAAGGTGGTAATTTAGGACTTTAGCAATAATACAGACAGCAAGTTAATCATACAATTCTTACAAATCTTACAGTTACTATAATTGGTAATAAAATTTAAAAACAAAGAAACATCTGTCTCCTCTTTTACAGGAAAGAAGCATCAATGTCTGATGAGAAGACTTATTCATTTGTCCTTACTGTGTATTATTTTATTTTCTATGTTTTAACAAATTAAAAATTGTGTCCAGTTGTGGCATTGTGTGCTAATTGTAAAAACCTTGGGCTAATATCATAACTGTAATAGGGCCTTGTTCTAATTAGTGATTAGGCATTGGTGTGTCAACTCCAAATTCAACGATTTATCGATAAATTGGTAGATTTTTGGATTTAATAACTAGGTCAAATACCTTTTCACGATGTTATGCTATTTCATACCTTTTTTAGATAACATTAATAGATACAATTACCATTTATAACCTTATACTATATGTCAACTGCCATCATGCAGAGAGGATGAGGCAAACTCAGTTCCGAAGTTTAACAGGTTTTCAAGTAAAGTGTTTTCACAGAAATAGGGTTGAAAGTGTTGTTGCGAGAGCACTCAGAGGGGTAATTTACAATATATAGTGTTTCTCTTCTTTTCCTTAGACAAGTGGCTAAAATATAACACGCAGAAGAACAATGTCCAAAAAGGTTAGTGTCTGAGGAATTTCCAGAGGCTACAGAAACAGGCTTGCTGCAGGAAACTGGCTGTCACGTTCTGAACCTAAATCAGAAGGATGAAAGACAAAGTTAAGTACAAAGAGAAAAATGCAAAAAAGCAATACAAGGCTTACACAAGTTACCACTGCAAAGCTGTAACAGTCTGGAGACGAATGGATGTTTATTTTAAGCTGAGCCACAATCTCAGCCACACTTCTCAGGAGGATTTTGTGAGGCTTGTGTGTGTGATTGACACCTACAGGAGACTGAAAAAAAACCTTAACCTTGAAGAGGACATACAAAATGTGACATGTGGGTGGTTGGTTGTGGCTAATAGACTTACATTAGCTTATGTTAACTAGTGACAGAATGTATAACTCAGTGTAAAAAAACAACACAAACTCAAATCAGGAAATCACTTTTGTGCTGCAACAATGAGTTTTATGTAAAGAAACAGTGGACATACTGTCCACTTTTGCTGCCTGCACTCTTTGTTTATGTTAGCTATTAGCTGCAATCAACCAACCAACCAACCACATGACATCACGTTCTTCCAAAAATGGGGCTAAACATGTTTTTAAAACTTTAACTTTAAGCACGTATTTCTTTCATTTAGCCTCACAGAGTTACATCTATGTCAGTTTTTGAGAGAGGGCTTAAGTTGTTAGTCTTTAACACCGAAATGGTGGAAGATGTACTAATTCACAGAAAAAAATAGATTAAACAGTTCCTTCAGTCTCCTGCTGATGAGAACTGCAGATGGTTGCCACTGATACAGATGTCAGCTAACACTGAAAACACTGTATTGACAGCTCATTAGCACATGTGTCTGTCTGACTGCATGTCTCTCCTAACAGACATGCAAACATATGCACTTGCTCTCAGAGGGTTGTCAGTATCAGCACCACATCTTTACCACTTGTTAAACTGTCACTCATTCTGTAGTAAGGTGTCAAAGTATGTGAGACATGAGGTGACTGTAATACAGCTCCTAGCAAAAGTTATGGAATCACCACACTTGGAAGACAGGAGCAAGTAAATAAATCACAGATATAACCTAAAGCTTTTTCTTTTTAAACTAGCTGCATGAATGTCCTCTGAGGCTACGTCCACACGTACCCGGGTATTTTTGAAAACTGAGATTTTTCTATGCGTTTGCACCTTCCGTCCACACGTAAACGCCATTTTCAATCACTGAAAACTGAAATTTTTAAAAATGTTTTTGCGTTTACGTGTGGACGGGAAAAACGCTACGTCAGAGGTGTGCGCCTTTTTTTGACGTCACTCTGTGCGCCACCTTATTTTGTTTCGGTGCGATGAATTGCTACAATGGCAGACTTAGACAAAATAATGTTACTGTTACACACACACACGCACGCACACACACACATACACACACACAGTTACTGTCCCTTCCATTTTTCATTTTCTGCTTCTATGCGCCGTCTCTGTTTACTATTTCCTGCCCAGGCTTCTAGACTTCTGATTGGCCAACATTTCTACACGGTTAGGATTATATCCCCACCTGTTGCTTTGGCATGTTCCTGACAGCGTTTTCCTTCGTTTTTGGCGTTTACGTGTGGACGGAGATATTTTTCAAAACGGCACGTGTGGACGGAAAATCTCAGTTTTCAAAAATAGCCGGGTACGTGTGGACGTGGCATAAGTCTGGTGATTCCATAACGTTCGCCTGGGGTTAATGTTTTTCACAACATTGCATACACATGACATATCAAGCACTTGGCCACAGTGTTTGTACCTCCCTGTACAAACAGGACAAAACCTCTGGCAGAACCAGACTTGGGGACATGCAGCCATTTGCTGTGAGCACTTTGGGCTGGAATGGGGGGGTGGGCCAATAGACACACTGGGAATAAAGCCAGCGATTAAGAATAACTATATTAAATAACTAAATGAAGAGTGGTGAATAAATACATGGAGTATGAAAAGAGTACGATATTGATTTAATGGCACAATAATGTCAATAAAGTACCAAAAATGTAACCAGCACACGAGTGTTAAGGAAAATTAGATATGATGAGACCAGGACTTGGAATCTGTTTGAAGATGCCTTTGTAACCTTTCACAAACATTCTTTGCAATTGCAGTTTTGGCATTATAGTGGCAATAGTGTTAATATTTTGCTTTTTAAGTGTCTGATAGGGTGAGACCACCTGTGGTTCACGTACTAGTGGACAGTCCACGTGCTCCTGTTTTAAGTTCAGATTCTGTTTACCAGCTGTCCCTGGTCAGTCTTGCCCCCACTAATGGCTCAGTAAAAACTGTCAGTTGTGTCTACATAACAATATATAATGCCATGAAGTTATTGTTTCTACTGAGGTTAAATTCACTTGCTCTAAGTTGCTTTACACTAAACCTTCATAGAAAAACAATGTAATGTGACCTACAGGCAACACTGACCTTGTGGATTCTACATTTTGCAACACTTTGAGATTATCCAATAGTTTATCATACCCAATAGTTAAAGTAAAAAGAATCAGAAGTAGCACAGAATATTTGCCCGAGACACCAAACACTGCTCCCATGAGTTAGTAAACAATGTTAACATTATCAGGATTTATTCATCTCCATTCATAAGAATATTTCTACGTTATCAAGTAATGTAAAATTTTTGATTCAGTATTATTTGGACCCAGTTGCACCTGGTCTGAGTCACTGTCTGATTAAAGAGACAAAGTAACCGATTAGATCATTGCTCAATATCCTTGCTTCAATATATGGCCTATTAAATTACCTCAGTGCTTCCATCCACATTCATTGGCAGATTAGTTCTGGGCATCCAGTCTGTGATTATGGCCACCTTTGAGGGGAATGTGCACTAATCATGTTCAGAGAACCCAGTGACCTATTGCTGCAACAAAGCATAAGGCTAATGGAGCTGAAGGCTGTGCGAACAGGGGTCTGAAACTGTCTCGACAATTGTTAAAGAAAGGAGGGATCAAAACACTCAAAAGATGGAACAGCAGAAGCCTCGTCTAAAGTGAACATGGTAACAAATCTGGTTTTCAATAATCTCTGTATCACATTGCCGTCCAATCTCTATCTGTCTCTGTCACACCACAGCAATAATTACATGCAGAAAAGTGATATAATAGAATGATTTTAACAGTCATCACAATTATAACCTCCCAGGTTGAAAGGAAATGATGTGTCCTAAATAACAAGTTTTATTTCTCTTAACACTGCATAGCATGACCACCACCAAGAAAAAATAAATAGAGAATCTGCCAATCAGTAAGTGAAGGCAAGAAGAAAGTTCTAGTTTGTTTTTTTTAGCGCCAACAACGGTAACGGAAACCTCAAAATGTACAATGAAGGGACAACATAGCAATAGCATTGCTTAGTTAGATCGTTGTGCCATTAGCAGAGCTGGCTGAGTCTTTTCCATTTAGAACCAGTGCCTTCCAAATAGTTTCTTTAATGGTCAGGTGATACAGTATGTCACAGTATTATTGGAAGCAGAGCTAACTGGAGTGGAATTTGTAGGTTTAAATAGAAAAATACAATTGAGGCTCGACCCCATACTGTGTTGGGTTTTGTTGTTCCCACATGCCAGATGTTACAAATGATATTAAGTCTCTCTTTTGTTAAACACACTCCATTTTTGGTACCCAAACAGTTCAAACAGACCAAAATTCTGTAAAGACTGAAGAGTCTAAGGAGCTTGGAAAGAAAAAAGCAAAAAGCGTCTGGACTTCTTTGAGTTGCTTGAAGACGTTTCAGGGTTTTTACAAACAAAAACATGGATGTGCCATGGGCTCCCCAGTGTCACCTATTGTAGCCAACCTTTACATGGAGGAAGTGGAAAGAAAGGCTCTTGGCTCGTTCAAAGGGGGAGCACCTAGCCACTGGTACAGATATGTGGATGACACCTGGGTCAAAATCAAAACCCAAGAAGTAGAAGCCTTCACTGCACACATCAACGCTGTGGATAAACACATAAAGTTCACCAGGGAAGACACTAAGGATAACTGTTTGCCATTCCTGGACTGTGCCGTGCGCGTTGAAGGGAATGGTAACCTCAACATTGAAGTTTACCGGAAACCCACACACACAGACCAGTACCTCCTCTTTGACTCCCACCATCCTCTGGAACACAAACTTGGAGTCATCAGGACCCTACAACACCGGGCAGAAAATGTGCCCTCTAGACCTGATGGGAAAAAGAAGGAACATACACATGTAAAGGAGGCCCTTAAAACATGTGGTTATCCTAATTGGGCTTTCATCAAGTCAGCAAAGAGGAACCGTAAAGAAGATC